>CM043023.1:37752742-38021821 GCA_023690525.1 Holotrichia oblita
ACACCAATAGCAATTTGAAATCAATTTTTCACGAATAAAATATAATTGTAATATTGCAGAAGACACAATTGAACGTATTAGCTTGATGAGAAGTCATTATCAACGCAAGGAATGCAAAAAACATTCATTCAGGGAATACAGGAAAAGATAGTTGACCAACAAGTACGAATATACTTAGATGCTTTTAGCATCTTACCTAATGAACAATCTGGTTTTCGCTCGGGTTACAGCTGTGCAACAGCAATGGCTCACGTAACTGATGATATTTTCTCTGCTATTGATAGTGGACAAATTATGGTTCTGGTACTGCTGGACTACAGCAAGGCTTTCGATACCATCAATCACCAGCTGTTGCTATCCATTCTGCATTACGTTGGCTTCAGCCGGGAATCGATAGCCTTTTTTCAGTCCTACATTGTGGGTCGTAGTCAGATGGTGTCTTTGCGGGACAACAGCTCATCTTCCAAGTGCGTGGTATCTGGTGTGCCTCAGGGGAGTGTATTGGGACCCCTTCTTTACTGCATATATACTTCCGGCATCATAAAGAGTCTACGCCATTGCTCGTACCATATGTATGCGGATGATATGCAAGACTATTTCTCTTTCAATGTGGACGATGCCCGGGATGCAATTGCGAAAATTAATGCCGATTTACAGTTTCTGACTACCGAATCATCTAGACATTCTCTAATAATTAACCCTAATAAGTCCTCAGTTATGGTATTTGGCCGGCCTTCTGCTGTATCCAGGATCATGCCTCAGGTGCGGATTGTGGTAAATGACGATGTACTGCCAGTATCTGAGTGTTCTCGAAGTCTTGGACTTTTATTGGACACACGTCTTCGATTCAAAAAACATGTCTCACGACTTATTAGTACCGCCTTTTATAAATTGAAAGTTCTTTATGGCAGCAGGGGCTGCCTAGATCAAGACATGAGGAAGTTGCTTTGTCAATCTCTGGTGCTTTCAGTCTTTAACTTCTGCATCAATGTATACTATCCTTGCTTGGATTACACTGACAGACTAAGAATCCAGCGAGTGCAGAATGCCTGCTTGCGATTCATTTATGGGTTAAGGCGATATGATCACATTTCACATACCCTCAAATGGGCAAATTGGTTAAGCATGTCCTCCAGAGCCAACTATCTCGCCTCTCTATTTTATTTCAAAATTATTTATTTCAAAAGACCCAATTACCTATATAGAAAGGTACTTTTCAGGACCGACGTGCACAACATTAACGTTAGGAGCAGGGGCCTACTGACGCTTCCCGCCCATCACCTGGAAATTTATAAGAGAAGTTTCTCTTATAACATTGTAAAATTTTATAATGCTATTCCTCACAATTTGAGATCTCTTGCTCCGTCTGCCTTTGCTCGTGGCCTGAGAAATTACCTTTACAGACTTTGTTAGGCTAACTAGGCGAGTGTGTTGAGCATTGGGTTCTAGATTTTTTTTTTTTTGTTATTACTTTTCATTGCAGCGTGTCACAATCGGTACTGCATGCTATGCATTCTATTTATTAATATATTTCTCTTTCATTATAATTAGCGTTTGAGACTCGAATTTAGTTAGTAAGGATAGTTTAAGTTTAGGTACTAGAGTCAGAGCAGCTGTGTGCTTCGCATACAGCTGATCTTGTACCTTTTGATGGCAGATTTAGTTTATATTCTTATTATTATTTATTTACTCTAACCGATACCTTTTCTATCTTTTTTCTTTGTAATTTGATTGAATGTGTATTTTTTTCTTTTTTTTTGTCATCAATAAACAGCTATTATTATTATTATTATTATTATTATTTATCGGTTTGTTGTATTTTTCTAGAATATAAAAATCTAATCGATTGAATCTTGAAGAATTACTTAAGAATTAAGAACACAAAAGGTGGTGTGGACTACGTAGATAAGTTGTGATGGTATTTTCCTATGTGAATATAGCAGAAATTAACTCCATGGTACCCAATTTATCAAGAACCATGAAGGAACGAATAAGAAGGATACTTGGAGTTTCGTTTCCTCAACCGCAAAATATCAAAAATACCAATAGAGAATAAAATATTCATGTAAAAAGTGTAGAAAGTTGGAATACTCGACATTCCTTTTTCAGAGTGCTATTCGGAATATTAGTTTTAAACATTTTCTGAATTTTATAGTTGGGGCATTTTAGAATTATGTTTATCTGTTATGTTTTCTTGTTTAAAATACAATTAAGATTTGTTTAATAAACTAAACTACTTTTATATCAAAAAATACAAGACTGTTCTAATGCTGCTATATTTTGTAAAATAATAACACTTATCATTATTATATAATAAAAAAATTTAATTAATTTTGGCGAAACCTAGCGATACATAAGTCATTTCATTTAGTTTTGAAATCTGTTCGTTACCGTTTAATTTCCTTTTTTTGCTTACAATTAGGTTCCTTTCGACCGGGTTGTTTACAATTACAGTTTTAGTTTTGATTTAGGACAGTTGCGATGTAATCTGATCGAAGTCATCGTATCTTATATGGTAGTGATGGATTGCTACGAAGCAAACTGCTATTTTGAAACTGCTAACTATCGTTAGCAGTTTGTACCAGTTAACGAATATTAAAAGAAACTGCTACTTTTTGTAGCAGTTTTCCGATGTAAATATTTCTGACGTAGCAGCTCTATAGACATCATATGTTCTACCCCGTTGTAGCTATAGGAGAAACTGCTACAAAAAGTAGCAGTTTTTTTAAACTGCTAACGAAAAGTAGCAGTAGTAGTTTGTAGCTGCTAACGAAAAATATCAGTTTACACATCACTATTATATGGAACATCGGAGTTTGATTTTCTTTTTCTACGGGGAGGGAGAGGAGGAGAGGGGACGGTTTTGTATGGTCTAAAACAAGATTTAATGAATTTTTAGTTCTACGGTATTGTATTTTTTTTGGTCGATATCGATAGCTCTGGTTTATTGGCATCGTATCATCGGGATGTATACAGAAGATGTTTGGTTATTTTTAAGTTTCTCTTGTATACAGGGTGGGGCACCACATTCGCCTCGGTTGATATACAAAAAACGATAACACATATTTAAAATATTTTTGTTGGAGCATGTTCTAAAATTATTTTGAAATATACAGGGTGTTCCAAAACAAAGTTACACATCAAAGTTTAAATGGAACACCATGTATATTATTGGATATTTTGGTGACGCAGACTAAATAAAGGCAAGTTACTATTATATTCCCTATACCTAAGTTCAATATTTTCCGAGATATTTAACAATTTTTGAAAATGTAGATCAATATTTAGAACGAGTACCTGGCGTACGTATTAAAGTTACGTGTTTCAAGTTGTATTATTTCATTAGCACAACCATTACATCTAATGCTAAAATAAAGATGTTTTGTAAAAATTATACAGGGTGATTAAAATCTTACCTCTAACTGCGGGTACCATTAATGCTCAATAACTTGCTTATTTTAAATGCAACACCCTGTATCTAACACCGTCATTCGATTTTAATTTTATTTCCCTTTTAAATGTTATTAAGGTTCCCTATACCTATCTCTTATAGTTTTTTTGTAACAGTCAATTTAGTGTTTTAATTGGGGATTATGTACTAAAAATTTGGTTAAATCAAGGTAGCTTTGACATGATAACACTAATTTCAGATAGTAATATTGTCTACTTTATTTTTGAAAAGTAGGCAGTGGTGCAATGGACGTTGCTTCATATTTATTGGAAAGAAAACAAAAAATCACTAATACATGTTTTATTATATTATTATACAACACATAAAAAAAAATTACATACAAATTTTCATCATAAACTTATACAAAAGA
Organism: Holotrichia oblita; assembly: GCA_023690525.1. Classification (NCBI taxonomy): domain Eukaryota; kingdom Metazoa; phylum Arthropoda; class Insecta; order Coleoptera; family Scarabaeidae; genus Holotrichia; species Holotrichia oblita. The sequence continues at coordinate 37,756,564 of CM043023.1, forward strand.
AAACAAAGAAACTAATGATTCAAATATCACTCATTTTCAATACATAAATAAATTCTCGGTTGAAATGTTTTAGTATTGTCAGGTGTTATTTGTAGTAGCATGTGGGAGCATGTTCTAAAATTATTTTGAAATATACATGGTGTTCCATTTAAATTTTGATAACTTTGATGTGTAACTTTCGTTTGGAACACCCTGTATATTTCAAAATAATTTTAGAACATGCTCCTAATGGACCTACACATGCTCCGAGGCGAATGTGGTGTTTGTGGTATTATCATTTTGAATTAGTGTTTACCGGGACGCCTGATAAGGGACTTTATTTTTTTAAACATGTGGCGTCTTTTAATTTATTTCACCGCCCTACCCACCCCCATCACGACTGCGGGTCAGTTCCCCTACATGAAGGCTGAGTCAACAACAGGTAGATCCTCATTCTTCGAAGGCGTAAATTAGGACCCTCTCGGAATTTTTCTATGGGCCTATTTTTCTTTTCTAAGGCTGGGAATTTTTCCCAACGCGTGTAGTTTTGTCTTTTTCGGCCTAGTTCCTGAGTAGGCATCACAAGTTCTGTTCAAGCACTAGGAAAAAGCGGCTGAACTGTTCATTTAAAAAATGTTTGGTGCTCATAAAAATCTTCACATTTACTTAACGACTGGAAAATATCAAGTACACCTTCACAAAATTCCAGTCCTCACGGAATTGTTGCAAACGCACTCGTTAGTAGGGAATTCTGTAATTCTGCTTTTTCTTCATCTATTTGGAGAGAGTCTTCGGAAATATAATTGCAATCATGTAATCTTGTCCATCCCAATCAATGGAAACTGAAGAGAATCCAGCTTTTGAAAAGCATTTTCTAATTGTTTCCAATAAGAGAATGCATTCACGCAAATTAATGGTTGAGTTTTGTCTGCGGTTTCAGTCTGGTCCATAGGCTGCAGCTTTGACGTCATATTTGCCAAAAAAGAAATGTCAGGTTTATGCTTTTTAGTTTAGATTGCAAACTGTAAGGATGCAGAGAATTTACCCCACCTCTCCCGACTCCTCCTCCTCCTCCTCTCCCGAAATATTCGTCATCTTTAAATGACAACATAAGCGCTTTTTTTTTCTTTCCCTCCCAGACCCGTCCGACCTATGGTCACCGGTAGGCACCGCAGCTATCAGGCTTATTGTACCACATCTGTATGTTCAAGTCACCCACTCTAGCACGGTAGTCCCCTCCACTAATCTGTACAGGTCCCTAACCGAGTGGGTAAGGTATGTCTCTGGGTCTCCTTTCGCTCTCCCAAATAGGTTTTGCCTTCTGCGATCTAGTGCCTCACAGTCGCGTAGTATGTGATCGGCTGTTTCCGGTTCTATCCCACAAAGTCTACACTGTGTCCCCTTCAAGCACTCCGATTTTGTGTAGGTGTTCTTTCACCGCAGCATGTCCGGTCATTAGTCCCGTTACAATACAGAACTGTTTCCTACTAAGCTGTAGTAGTTCTCTAGCTCTTTTCCTGCATGGTTTTCCTATAAAGGTTTTACCATGTACTATACCGCGTGTGGCAGTCGCGTATGTATCTTCGGGCGGTTTGTCTTGTGACCCCGAAGAGCGATTGAAAAGCAACCGATTTTTGTGAACGCTAAAAACGTCTTTAGAATCATAAATATTCAAAATGTGCCCCCTTTTCCTTAATCAGCGGACCTGATATTGTAAATTTTTCTCACGAAGCATTTTCTGCCATTTTGAATCGGGTTCATCCAAATCTTTGTATAAGCCTTGCTTTGTTTTAAAATTCAGTTTAGCGATTTTTGAAGTATCGATAAACAACAACATGTTAAGCTTTTCCGTGATCCTACTAAGCATTTTCGTTGACTCATCTTGAACGTATGAATATACAAAACTCACAAGAAGATCTGAAGTCTTCAACTAATCCCATGCAAAATTTTTTGTAGATTATGGTCCGTGGACCTAGTTGGTCATTCAATGGGTTCACTTCTACCAATCCTCCTGTTTGGAAACACCTGGTTAAGATATCGTCGAATAATGTGGGGGAGTATGGCAAGGGTGGCACCAATTTATTGAAACGATACACTTTCTTCAAAATATCTAGGATTGTTCCAATGGGGAAATAATCGTACTAAATTTAAAATTGTAGATAGATTGATCCGTTTTCATTTTCGTCCAAAAACTAGCGCTCTCTAGCGTGCACATCACATGTCCCTCCAATCTAAGAAGGCATAAACGAGATTAAGTTTGGAAAGTTCGGTTGTTCCTTCAAAACAAAGTTGCCCCTCCTCTCCACCCCCTATTTGGCAGAATACAAAAGACTTGTTCAGTGTAAAAATTTTGAAATTTTCAGCAAATTCAGATTTTTATATTTGTGGTAGACCTTAAGTTGGTAAATTTTGTATAAAATAAAAATTTTAGATTTTGGTGTTCAGTTACGGCATCTAGTAGTCATCCTACTTTCCTAAATAACTTCCAAATGGTTCTCGTGGCCACTTTAGTGAGGGATATTTTTTCCCGAAGCTGTACTATCAACAGCTCCTGAGATATGACCGAAACAAAGGCTTTTGAATAATCTAAAAATAGCGATACTGTTCAGTGTCCCCTGTCAACAGAGATTAGTTGTTTATCAATAATTTTTTCAAGTACTTTCGACAGTAGGATAAATTGATTTTTTAGTGTGCATTTTAATGTATATTCGGGCCTTGACAAAAACCTATCTACAAAAATTTTATTTTAAATATTATTTACACATAATGACAATAAAATAATAAAGACATTCATATAAGCCACTATATTGGTGGCATCATTTGATTCTCTCCTGTGGTGGACATCACCACTTCTCTCTTCATCACTATCTGGTTTATGGACTTCACCCAACATAGCTTGTAACTCTTTGGTAGTATAAATACGCGGAGGGTTACCCAAGATTATACCTCCCACCTGCTCGTTGCAGACGAGCACATCTCCTGGTTGACACTTAGGCTCACAATGGATCTCTTTGGGGCTATTCTCCACTATGACAGTTCTGTTCCCTTCGTAATTCGAGAAACAATCCGCATCATCGTAATGCTTAAAATCGAACTGTTTCGGCTTTTTTCTACCCTTCTTCAAGCCCCAAAAACAGAGTTCGGACGTATTTTTTAATAATTTCGTCGGCTCGCAGTGGGTCATCTGACATAATGAGACTTTTGCGATGTCTTCTAAAGGCATTGAAACTACGACTTTCTCGCTTATCAATATTCCGCTGGTACTTTCACTGGCTGATGACACCACGTAGATGTATTCGTCAGATTCGTTGGGATCTGCCTCGTCCCCTCCGCGCCACCAGTAAACAGCTCCACCGCTGGCGTTATGATACCTTCGCCAACAGGTTGATTACCCTCATCATCATCGTCATCCTCGAGCGCGTTCATCCGCTGAGACAAACTGAGGAGTAGAAGAAGCGGTAGGAACATATGCATACTTATTTTAGATTTAAATATTTCAAAATTGACATTTCGTTTGACATATTGAAAACTGTCTAATTAAAACGGTACTACATAGATAGACGAGATGTGTCATCACAACGTCATTACGCTGGAGCAATTCTCGTTGTGGATAGCATTCAACAATTAGCAATACTAGAGGCATACATAAAAATAAAGTAATAAATACTGACAAAACAAGTACTAGAGCGGCGGAGATCTGTCGAAAAAGAAAAAAAACGAAATAAAACTAGGGTGGCTTCCCCTTGTAATGTAGAGGGTAAAACGCTGTAATTTCTTAAAGTATGTAGATACGAACAATGCTAGTAATGAGGACGGTGGTAGTCTCACACGGTCAAGGACCTTAAAAAGGGTTTAAAGAACGAAGAAGAGGACAGATAATGATGCTAGGCTTCTATTTAACGTTCTCTACATCTACACACGGTTAATGTGCAAATTCCTAATTTAAAAAATAAATTACAAACACATCTTCACAACATATTTAATACAAGATATTTAACATCAATTAATTTCTGGCATTCTAATCACTCTTGTGTTTTACGGTCGAAAATATGTCAACATTGAATTGTATGTAAATGAAAGATGCCAGAATGGGAATCTCTATCTGTTATGTCGAGAACGACAATATACAACCTCTCTCGATGTATAAACAAGTCAAAGGCGTTGTTTGTTTGGGTAAGGATGCCTATTATTTAAAAAGGAACGGGTTCTATTTTGTAGGAATTTTATCTGTGTTATTGTTGACACGCCAATGTATTCTTTTATCTTGAAAAAGGAAGCTAGGCGTTTCTAACATAATAATTACAGTATCGTCACGAAGTCTGGAAGTAGTTAAAGAGGATTATTTTAAAAAAGAATACAATACAAATACGGCTATTTCCTATGTATACTACCGGTCATAAATATATGATGATTTATTTATTTAATTGGGCCAAACAGATTTAGATTAGATTTTGATGTGACACATGCCAGTAATATATCAGTAACAATCTATCCTTTTTACTGAAAATGTACGATTTTCCATAAAAGACATGGTCAAGAGGTCCGTGAAGTTGGCACCACAAAGTGGTAAAAAATCGACAAAAATGCTAGAGAGGATTGACCATTTATTGACCACTATTGACCATCAGCGATTTCGATTGACCACCTCTCGTTTAGGCTACAGCCGCTATACCCTTATTTTGGAGTCTAATGGCGAAAATGCTAAAATTAGCCAATATAGACATTTTGTTCATCGGATACGATTGACCATCGTTTGACCACCCTTCACATTTTCAAAATTTAAAAAAAAATATTTTTTCGAATTTGTTTTTTACTGCAAACTCTAAAATTTTATTGCAGTATAGGATTGACCAACGTTTGACCATGATTGACCACCAAATAATTTTTTTGAAAGCTTAAAAATATTCGAAAAAAACGAAACAAACAAGTTCATATCTCCAATGAAATGACATCAAACCCAGATAATGTTATAACCTCTTGCGTCGCATATTTCACAAATTTCGAGAGGTGGTCAAACGCTGAAAATAATAGAACTTATTGTCTCGTGTCTCTAGACCACACAAAACTGAAAATTATCGTTTGACCACCCTCCGGTTAAGTTTTATCCGATCTTAAAGTTACGTATAACAGTTTCAAAGTTTTTCGCATTTTTCACAAATTTTGAGAGGTGGTCAAACGCTGAAAATAATAGAACTTATTGTCCCATGTCTCTAGACCACACAAAACTGAAAATTATCGTTTGACCACCCTCCGGTTAAATTTTATCCAGATCAGAGGCAACATTTGTTACAAGATACAGCCAAACATCTTTAGTTCGACTCCCATAGCTCAAAATTCTCCATAAATCAAATTTTGGTGCCAAATGTTTACAATTTATAATAATAATAATATATATAATATAATTGCGTATATAGGTATTATACAACTAGGCTTTATTTCCTTTTTTTATTTTCTGAACTTTTGATAATTTCTTACACATATCGTTATGTATTTCCCAGACTCCTGTTGCCTCTGATCTGGATAAAATTTAACCGGAGGGTGGTCAAACGATAACTTTCAGTTTTCTGTGGTCTAGAGACACGACACAATAAGTTCTATTATTTTCAGCGTTTGACCACCTCTCAAAATTTGTGAAAAAATGCGAAAAACTTTGAAACTGTTATGCGTAACTTTAAGATCGGATAAAATTTAACCGGAGGGTGGTCAAACGATAATTTTCAGTTTTCTGTGGTCTAGAGACACGAGACAATAAGTTCTATTATTTTCAGCGTTTAACCACCTCTCAAAATTTATGAAAAATGCGAAAAACTTTTAAACTGTTATACATATCTTTAAGATCGGATAAAATTTAACCGGAGGGTTGTCAAACGATAATTTTCAGTTTTCTGTGGTCTAGAGAGACGGGAAAATAAGTTCTATTATTTTCAGCGTTTGACCACCTCTCAAAATTTGCGAAAAATGCGAAAAACTTTGAAACTGTTACACGTAACTTTAAGATCGGATAAAATTTAACCGGAGGGCGGTCAAACGACAACTTTCAGTTTTATGTGGTCTAGAGACACGAGACAATAAGTTCTGTTATTTTCAGCGTTTGACCACCTCTCGAAATTTGTGAAATATGCGACGCAAGAGGTTATAACATTATCTGGGTTTGATGTCATTTCATTGGAGATATGAACTTGTTTTTTTCGTTTTTTTCGAATATTTTTAAGTTAAAAAAAAAATTATTTGGTGGTCAATCATGGTCAAACGTTGGTCAATCCTATACTGCAACAAAATTTTAGAGTTTTCAGTAAAAAAAAATTCGAAAATTTTTTTTTTTTTTAATTTTGAAAATGTGAAGGGTGGTCAAACATGGTCAAACGATGGTCAATCGTATCCGATGAACAAAATGTCTATATTGGCTAATTTTAGCATTTTCGCCATTAGACCCCAAAATATGGGTATAGCGGCTGTAGCCTAAACGAGAGGTGGTCAATCGAAATCGCTGATGGTCAATAGTGGTCAATAAATGGTCAATCCTTTCTAGCATTTTTGTCGATTTTTGACCACTTTGTGGTGCCAAACCTATGGTCAAGATCTTGCTATTGGTTCCAGGCATTACAACCTTTTTAAAAATGATTAATGATTTCTCTATAAGTATTGGCCAACAATGTGACAATATTTTCACGATCATGACTACTAGCAATACAGGCAGAGAGCTTTCTTGTCCAAATTGTTCCAAATTTGAGAAGACTTATTTTCAAGTTACAGTCCAGTTATGATGAAATAATAATGGTGGCTGTTACTTGAGACTTAAACTATGTCTGTTCTGAAGTGGTAATGCCTGCCGCTAGTTCAAGCCCATTATTTCAATTCAAATCAGTTGATTTGCTTTTCTTTTGGTTCCTTAAACGACTTTGTAGCTAGTGACTTAACCCGCTTGAACTCTGTGTAAACATACCTACTTATACATTTTCCAAACATGAACTTGTACAGTTCCTGTTTGGTTTTCCTCCATTTCATACTCTGAACATTTTATAGTCTTTGATAGAGGAATACATCCAAATTTAGGTATTCTTTTCTAGTATTCACTCTTCTTTTTTTCGCAAAAATTATGATAAGAACCGATTCTAGGGAATGTTCTGTTTCCAGTTTCTTGTATAAAGTTTTGCAGAATTGTTGGCCCCTGGTTCTCCAGATCTGCCACAATTATTTCATATCAAACATTTTGGGAATCCCAAACGATAGAAGAATTTTTTAAATATCCGATTTTTACACTTAAATAGAGTACCATCCACTTCATAAAGAAAACTGTGATTGAAGAAAGGAGTAAAGAAAAAAGTTAACAGAAGTTTCATCACATCATTTTGAAAATTCATTGCAGTAAGAAGTAAAATTGTTAGGAGGTCCTTGGTTTTCTGAAATGCTTTCTAATTGTGGGAATCCCACGATTTGTTAATTCCACGACTCTGTTTAGGACAACCTTAGCATTTAAAGATATAGCAACTCTCTGATTTCGAAGGTTGCAAAGCTTGATCCGTTTATGGCATATCCTGGAAGCATTTGATTGAGATTTGGTCGTCCATCTGGCCAGAGCCCTTTCAAAGTAACTTCAAGTTAGGAAGATTTAGGACTAGCTTTAGAAAATATGAAAGACAACTAGCTATAAATATTTTACCAGAAAGGTAGCAAAATTTATGCCTTAAAAGCAGCTACGTAGTGGACACATTTTTTTCTAAGTAATAATTTACAATAATCAAAATTTGTACAATTTATGGTTCGTGGCAGATCATGAAGATGTCCAAAACCGGCTAACAACAGCAACAAAATATTTTTGGAAATTTATTAAATGGACAATATATTCAATATGTTCCAAAATGACGTTCATATTTTAAGTTTGTTGCCGTTTTAGTACCAGCAAAAAATGTGGATGAAACAGTGAAATATGTCGAACAAATTAAAATAAACCAGAATCTAGTTTTTTCCTTGAATCGTAAGACCACACCTCGTCTCTTGTTTTTCCTTTGCAGCTTTTTATCACCTATTTTTGTTTTTACTTTCTAGCGTTGATTTCCTGCTTTCTTCGTTCCCAGTCTTTGTTCTGGAAGGTAGACTTAGATTGAGTAATGATTAGCAGTCTGTTCTTTCAGGTCTTACCTTCTTTGTTTTGAATGCAGAAGAAGGGGGTGGAGGGATTCTCCGCTGATTAACATTTAAACTTTAATAGAATATTAGGTTGGTAATCCCTCGTTTTTGTTTTAATAAATCTAATTCCTTATCTTTGAAAAATTCAGCGATAATCTGTTTTTTCGCCAACTTCTAAGATTATCATTGTTTATATTTGTTTTTGCAATATATTTTTATATATTTTATGAAGGGTGAAGATTAGATAAACGCATTTATGGTTCGAATATTTTTGAAATGTAATCTCCCCTAGAGGTTTCTCCGGTAAAACGGGAGATCATACCAGCATCTTCACCTATATAGAATAGAGAGTACCACTGCCCATGAGGGCGTATAAGATTTTGCCCGTTTTCAGTTTCAGTGGGGGATATTATGTAAACAACTCTAACAGAAAGACCGCAAAAGCCTTCACAAATCGAGTATGAGAAAAGACTGCGTAAGGCAGTCTCTATGAGCAGAGACATGCTACTCAGAGGGATCTTAACCGGTCACTGCGCACTGAATAAACATATGCATCGCATGGGCATAGTAAATTCTCCGCTGAGCAAAAACTGTGTGAATGCGTAGGAACAGGACAGTGGATAGGGAGAGACGGAATTACTTTGGCGTCGATCGCTTGGATGATGCCGAAGTAAGTAAATTAACTCTCTACCAGGTTGCAGACTTCTTTGTCGGACTGCAACCTGACTAGGAGGAATAAAAGAGCGCGGGGGCACAATAGGTTTTCCTTATGGTCGAGCTTGTCTTTACGGTTCTTCCGCTCGTGCAGTCCCCCAAAAAAAAAAATCTGTACATAGACCTTTTGCGATATTTTTTAGATCTTCTTCTCGCCATATTACTTTTAGTGTTTTCTTCAAAAATAATTTGACTATTTATGCCGGCAATATTCATCAATGAGCAAAAAATAATCAACTGCCATCTTGCGCTTTTGCGAGAAACACTTTATTTCGTCCACTTTATCGACCCCTTCTTTAGTTTTACTGTAAAACGTAATCATCGACAGTTTTCTTGATACACCTGTCTCTTCATTTATTTCAGCGTCATTATGCAATGTAGATAGATCTAGATGTAATAGATCCTTGTATTTTGAGTTGAGAAATTGAGGTCTGCGAAGTTGGCACCACAAACTTTTGATAATTTCTTACACATATCTTTATGTATTTTCCACACCTCTGCTGCCTCTGATCTGTATAAAATTTAACCGGAGGGTGGTCAAACGATAATTTTCAGTTTTCTGTGGTCTAGAGACACGGGACAATAAGTTCTATTATTTTCAGCGCTTGACCACCTCTCAAAATTTGTAAAAAATGCGAAAAACTTAGAAACTGTTAAACGTAACTTTAAGATCGGATAAAATTTAACCGGAGGGTGGTCAAACGATAATTTTCAGTTTTCTGTGGTCTAGAGACACGGGACAATAAGTTCTATTATTTTCAGCGCTTGACCACCTCTCAAAATTTGTAAAAAATGCGAAAAACTTTGAAACTGTTAAACGTAACTTTAAGATCGGATAAAATTTAACCGGAGGGTGGTCAAACGATAATTTTCAGTTTTCTGTGGTCTAGAGACACGGGACAATAAGTTCTATTATTTTCAGCGCTTGACCACCTCTCAAAATTTGTGAAAAATGCGAAAAACTTTGAAACTGTTAAACGTAACTTTAACATCGGATAAAATTTAACCGGAGGGTGGTCAAACGATAATTTTCAGTTTTCTGTGGTCTAGAGACACGAGACAATAAGTTTAAGTAATTTTAGAGTTTGCAGTAAAAAAAAAAATCGAAAAAAATTTTTTTTTTAAATTTTGAAAATGTGAAGGGTGGTCAAACATGGTCAAACGATGGTCAATCGTAGCCGATGAACAAAATGTCTATATTGGCTAATTTGAGCATGTTCGCCATTAGACCCCAGAATATGGGTATAGCGGCTGTAGCCTAAGAAAAAGATGGTCAATCGAAATCGCTGATGGTCAATAGTGGTCAATAAATGGTCAATCCTTTCTGGCATTTTTGTCGATTTTTGACCACTTTGTGGTGCCAACTTCACGGACCTGAGAAATTGTGCGGATAGCTCTCTCTTGTTTTTACGTATAATGGCAACCATCAGTGTTTCACATTTTAGTAACTCTTTTGCTAGTGACATATATGTAAACCAATTGTGCATCGTCACATTTCTATCCTCGTGCAAAATAGGATTTGTTAATCTCTCTCGATATTGAAGGTAGAATTTTCAACAGAAAATGGGCCTTCTCGTTGAGTTCCTACCTCATGGAGGCCGTCAAAAATCGATCGGATAATGGTCAATTTGTTTGTAGCCCTTCGGTCTTGACGATTATGGATGTCATCGCATCAAAGACATCGCAATAGTATTTGGAATCGTGCTTCCGATATAACAACTCTAAAATATTCAATGCCAGTACCGTAATTGTTCCATAAGTCTGTCCAAATTTAGATGTGAGGATCGTCATAGTCCGCTGAGATATAGCAAGCCCAATAGAGCTTTTGTTTCACTTTAAGATGTATTTCTCGAATTTCTTTTTATCTCTGACAACGCAGACACATTTCTTCAATGTATGCGTTAGTACATACATAAAACTATTTCATCAAGAACTTCATCAGGAAAAAAATAGCTGCCAACGATCAATTCGGGATAAGCTTACACAATATTCATTGCGTGATCTTTAATAAATGGGACTACAGATATGCTTGAAGAAGATATACAATTGTCATCGTTGCTGTCAGTCAAACACCTCCAAAAACACTCAGAAAACGTTTCAATAAAATGAATATTGTAGCCGTAATCCTCCTAATCTCAGAACCTAAATAATCGTTCGTTTCAATTCATCGTTTACTGCAATAAAATTAAATACATATAACATATGCGCAAACAAAACTATTAAATCTTCTAACGATAGGATACACGACTATAAGTTGCGTCCGCTTCTACTTTTTATTTGAGATTTATATTCAATGGAAAAACACAACAGATACATTGAGTGAAATCATTTGCGGAAATAGGTCTCCCATTTCCTTTTAAACTTTATTTATAAATGGAAATGATTATTGAGGAAGTCTTTAGTTTACAGAAATTTAAATCAAGAATAGGATTATAAATACAATCCCAATTTAAAAATGTTAATGACTCGACCTGTATACATGGTGTTTTAAAATAATTATAGTGAATTAAGATACACATCAAATCGACTAAATTAGAATTATTCAATTTAATCGGATACCACTGCATTATACTGCAGAAAATGAGTGGTATTATTTTTGTAATTGTAAAGAAATATTCTCAATTTTGTAATACATACATCAATGTAGATGCATACACGTACCCAGAGGTCTGAATAATAAAACAGCTGAATCGATAGTAATACTGTATGACCTACTTGCGTCTTTTTCTTGCTCAAATTACATATTACAGTCTCATGAATAAATATATTTCTCTCATTAGATAAATGAAAGGAAAATATCTACCTACCAATCTCCCATCAACGTTTCGCAATACAATATCCTCCTCAAATTAGCCTCTAGAATCGAGACATCCCCCGGAGTTATTTACTATTTTTTTGCTTCTCCCAATTAATCTCTTATAGGCAATGCCATCTATTTATTACCTAACAAGCTCGTTAGAACACTAATTAATTATATAAATCCCGTATTCTCAGGTTAACAAGCTCGGTCGTTTTCTTTCACATAACATCTGACATCTGAAGCATGAAATCCAGAATCACTAACTGAAGTCCTGATTTATTATTAACCCTTTTCGTCTGGGGAGAGGGAGGTTTCAGTTCATTCGCCAGCCTATAATTGACCTGGAATTCGAGCAATTTACATCTACGTTTATACGTAATGACTTCTTACTCAATAAAAGAGAGAAAGGCGAAAGAATGATAGGTATTTTGAGCGCCACCAATCCGCGAAAGTGGGTATAACGAGTAAACTAGCGGAGAGTTACGAAACTACGTTGGATTATTTTTTATTTTAATTTAATGGCTGTCCCTAATTGGATAGGTGTCTTTGAGTATTCATTGGATAAATTCGTAAAATGGTAATTAGAAAAAATGGAATTCTATTGAATTTTGACCTATCTCCCAACCTATATGAAACATAATACGTTTTGCCGGGTTAAAAAACCTACCGGAATTAGGTCGGTAAGCATTTTTAATTTGTAAAATTGTTTACATCGCACATTGTACACATTGACCACATGTGCGTTGGTGTAGCTGTACGTGAGTGTCTTTGTATATATGAACATGTCGAGTAAATGGATATTAAATTTTGCTTACCAAGTTAAAAAAAGACGACCAGGAATGGACAAGTAATAGCAAGCACGGCCGCAGTAAGCTAATGGACTGGCAATGAAATTGGGTAAACAGACAGCAACAGGAAGTTCAGTCAACTACTCACTCACCTGAAACAAAGAGAAATACAAAATATATATATGAAAAATTCAATCGGTAAATTAGTGTGTTTTTGCGTATACATATACGAGGGCTACCTGAAATGTTTACGCGATCGACGAAGGTTGAAGTGGATTCATGGTCAGCAAGGGCAACCTTTTTTATAGCAACTGTCAACTGTCCGAAAACCGCTACCAACAATGAAATAGTCGACAAGATTCATGATGTCGTGTTAGTCGATCGCCGATTGAAGCTGAAAGAGATAGCAGAGACAACAGGCATCTCAGAAGAACGCGTTGATCATATCCATGGGCATGAAGAAGCTTTCGGCCCGATAATGACAGGTTTGTTATCGCCTTGATAATGATAGCTTTGCTGTCGAAATTCGTCGGTTTTTTAGTAAAAAATTTTTTTAGTGTTTTGTGGGTTGATGTTTAATATTCTACTTCTGCACCAGAAGATCCAGAGAACTTTGCAAGATTCGCAAAGTACGATCAAAAATGTTAGTAACAACTATTCTTTGATATTCAAGTATTTAATAAATTCAAAATGAAGGATTGATAACTTAAGTGTCAAAGCATAGACTAGCACACATCAACCTCTCCAAGACCGGAAAAGGCAAGAATAAACAAGTCAGCCAATGTATGCTGATTTGCTTTTTTGCTAGTTATGGAGTTGTTCAGAAAGAACATGTGCCTTAACAGTCGTATACGGAACGGGGGTGGGGTGAAGACGAGGGAGGAGAGAGGAAGAGGGGGAGGAGGGTTAGTAGCTGACCCCGGCTAACATTTTTAGTTATAATTTTTGTAATAATTACTACAGTGGAGTGGTAATTTTTTACAATGTGTTCCTACATATTGCTAGATCACACAAGCTTTCAGTAGGATGCAATTGCTTCATTTTCACTGAAAAAATAAAATGTTTTGTGGAAGGTGCACCACAATTCACAGCCTACTTCAGTCAGAATCGTTAGTAACTGGGTAAATGAAAACCGTAAGCGCCACGGAGGGCGAAAAGTATTTTTAAAACAGCTTGGAAAAGAACAAGTCTAGCTGAAAGAAAACAGCAACAACAATGCAGCTGAAAATGTGCCCAAAAGATTAACGACAACAGGCAAATCGAGATAAATAAAGAATTTTGTTGAGTTGAATATCAAACAAAAAAGAAACTTTGTTTTAAACAATACATCGCAAGAAACCACAAAGAGGAAAACTAAAAGTAATTTTCAAGGTTCAAAAACATCTAGGACTGTTTTTTACTTGTTAAAAGACGAAGAGGGGTGCAAACAAAACGTATGCAAAGCTTTCTTTCTTGGAACGTTGGGTTTTTTAAGAAAAAAGGATAGAGTAATGAAGGGTGCACTCAACAAAACTAATTTAGTGGTAACAGAAAAACCAAGCCTGCAAGGAAAAACCGCAAAGAAAAAAATTGATCGTGATATGATAATAAGGCATGTAGAATCTTCTAGACCAACAATAGCACACTGTCGTCGAGAGCATGCTCCCTACTTCTGTTAAAATTATTGGTATCACTTCTAATAAAAAGATTGGCATCAACTTTTTAGCTAAACTCAATAATTAAGAAACAAATTGTCATGATAGTGCAACCTACCATTATAACAATATTATAAATGACCATAAGTTATGCACTATAGCTGATCTCTAATGAAGGCAGAAACTATAAACTGTCCACAACTTGTTCTGTCAAGCAATATACCTAGTTCCGTTAACGTACTCTCAAAAATTTAATTCCTGGTTTTCAGTAGATAGGGATTTGGCCTTTCAATAGAAATATTTTTCCTAAAAGTCCTGTATTGATACAGCAACACCTGTGACCACTAAGGTTTAAATAAGAAAATAAAATTTAGCCAATGAGCAAACAATTGAAGCCTAAATTTAATCAATTTAGGCTTCACCGATTCACCTTGAGGCTACAAAATGTGGACAAACAATGACCAAGTAATAGGTGGAAGAAAGATTTTGATGAGTTGACTTTGATTTCCTTCGAAGGTTTAATTTTGGCCCGAACTCTATGATCATGTGGAAAATTATAAACAGAGCATTTAGATACTTTTTCTCGTAGAACCACCTAATCTCAAAAACGCAATCCTTGGTCGTACCCAAGAAACAAAGCCTACAATATGGTTGAAAAGCCTCCCACTGGCAGAATACGCCAGGACAAAAGCAGGCAAAGGATCGCCTAAGAACAGCATAGTCGTTGCTATCTTTCAGCAAGATGGACCTTGTAGGGGACTGCTGGCAAGGTTTCTGACAGGTCGTGTGGCCCTGAAGTGCCACCTACATAAACTCGGAAGAACTGAAGATCAAATCTGCCGTCTACGTCAAGAAGATCTAGAGAGGGCAGAACACATTTTGTGTAAATGTGTTGCCGAAAATCCCAAACTAATTCTAAGGTTCATTAACAGCCTCCAACTAGTCTAACAACTAGAAGGGCAATGTTACAATAGATCCGTGCAGGTTGCGGTGCCAAATTCCTTAATCAACCATCTTCATATTATTATATTATATTATTGAGCAAGATTTGCAGAAAGATCTTAGGTACATACCTACGAAGTATCTAAATAAGGGTTGTAAATAATCAAAGAATATTCTTAAAAAGTAGTAAAAGGCTGAAGTTCTGGGTAACAGTCATAACAAAAAATTTATATAAACTGTAGTGATTGAAGGATGCCTTCCTTAAAGGCCAGATCGTGGTGATCTTATCCAAATTCTATTTTTAAAAATTTGTATCTTGTAATAAATTCTCTCTAAAATAAAAAGAGTTTCTTTTTATTTTTGTGACGAACGACACAAAAAAAGAGACACTAACTATGCCATGTATATAATTCGTCTTCCTTTCTCCTTATCGACCCAACCCGGTCCATTATACCGTTTTAAACGCCTAAGAAAAGTTTAACAAAGTTAGACCGCAACATCGCCTCTAAAATTCTCCCCATTCAATTGACAATAGACCCGTGAAGAAGGGGAATCTTACTTTAAAAAGAGAGAATACGATGAGAAAAAAAAAGTAGAAGGAAACGATTCTACCATCGGCCCCATCTCCTGCACATCTTTATTCTGCCGAAGTAAATAAAACCTATCCAGCGCTGTTTCGATATTCCACCCTCTAATTTAAAGGACAACTGTAGTGTATTCCCTCTCTCTCTCACACCCTTCGACTGTATGTTTTGCGCTCATTCTTATTTACACCCTCTCCTAAGTCCTATTCTTACCTACGTTGTAGCTTTCGCAAGCTTTCGACTTCTTTGCTGGCCTATTCTTAAGCTCCGGTTCTTTTAATACGACGAACGACACAATGCCATGGTCGTTCTACCCTCTCTAGTCTAGCTTTGTAGTTACTTCGGAAAACATTTTAATTCTGTCCGTCGATTTGGTTTCGCGATCAATTCCGGTACAATGAACAGGGTTAGTGCGACAGCAGCTTATGCTTGCTGTAAACATGCTTTAAAATATATCACGCAATAATGTGGAATTTCGGTTTCTCTATGACAAACGACTGAATTTTATATCGCTAGCGTTGCATTACGCCTTTCCTGACAGAACTATGTGAACCAATAATGCCTCATCTAAGGGTCATATTTATAGTTCACGCGTGAGGTTGTGTCGAAGCTTCAGCATACGATTTTGACACATTGGTAATGACATTTATGTCAAAATCGCGTGCTCAAGCATCGGCACAATCTCAAGTACGAACTATAAATGTGACCCTACATGTTTAAAGTTTCCGTTTTTTTTTCAATGTTTTTCTACTGCCTAATGCTCTCTCAGTCTCTATTGTTATTAAGCACGCTTCGAGCTGTCTACGATTGTTTTCCAATCTTTTATAGTTGCCAAACCTACTTCTTAGCTTTTTGATAATTCTTCAACTTATTTATTGGCATTAAGGCCAATCTGATCAGTATTTCTTTGGATACTAAAATTCAAATTTTAGATTGCCTTGCAAGTGGACGAGGTGCAACGTCTGTAGAAAAGTATTTTAGTCTACATGAAGCCACCATAAGACCTATCAAAGAAAAATGAAATTGTTATTAGAAAGTTGGTATGTTGATATTGTCAAAGAGAAAATGGAAAAAGCCTCGGAAAAAGCTCTTTTAATGTGGATAGAAGATAAATCGCAAAGAAGAATTCCAGTAGACGGAAATGCCATCAAGCAAACAGCATTAAGAATGTACAGACAGATTAAAGAAATGGAACCAAGCGCTTCATCTGAGTTAAATAAAAGGTACGAATTTTCTGCAAGTACAGGCTGGATGACAAGTTTTCTCAAAAGACATGCTGATCATAATATAGAAATTAATGGGGAAATTGGATCTGCAGATGAATCAGTTGCTAAAGAATTTTCGCAAAAACTTGCTAAAATAATTGAAGATGGAGGCTAGACTCCTGATCAAGTTTGGAATGCAGACGAAAGTGATCTTTTCTGGAAAGAATGCCGAACAGGACTTACGTAGCGAGAGTTTATCTGATTTTCGGGACAGAGACCCTGTTTCACGGAATTTAACCATTGACTCTTGAATTAATTGCCGCAAACTGTAATATTTTGTTGGAAAATTTGGAAATTCTGCCCGAAATTCTTCTATACAAGGCTGCAAGGAATACGACCATTCACCATTTTCTAATTTTACATCATTTCTAAAGCAGTATGTTTGGTATGTTCTGATTTTTTTAATTTCATCGCCACCGCGATTTTCTTTAAATGTTTTCGCTTCATGAATGGTTTTTGCGATAGTATTAATGCGATTTTTGGTAATCCCCAAAACCATGGTAAAAACCTTTTGGCAGACTCTAATCAACTTTGTTTTCATTTTTTAGATGGTAAGTGATATTAATAGAACGAGCTTTCGGTTCGTTTCTAACAGAGCGATTTCTCATTACTGAACAAACCCCCATCATATGATATAATGAGAGGGATTTGATCTTTTAACAGAAATGTTTTTCCCGAGAGTCATGTATTGATACAGCAAATTCTTTAGAACCTCCGTACCAATACCAACAGCGTTAGCCAATAAGGAAACGATTGAATACGATTAAATTTAGGCTTCACCGATTCACATTGAGGCCACAAATGTGCACAAACAATGGCCAAATAATAGGTAGAAAAAAGATTGTGATGAGTTGACTTTGATTTCCTTCAAAGACTTAATTTTGGCCCGAACACTATTATCACGTGGAAAATTATAAAGAAAGCATTTAGATAGTTTTTCTCGTAGAACCACATAATTCCAAAACGCAATTCTTGGTCGTACCCAAGAAACAAAGCCTACAATATGGTTGATAGTTCTCCCAGTGGCAGAATACGCCAGGGCAAAAGCAGGCAAAGGCACTGTTATCAGGATCGCCTAAGACAACACAGTCGTTGCTCTTTTTCAGCAAAAGGGACGTTGGATTGCTAAAGTAGTATGATTCGATCAGAAAAACCTTATGACAGATGAGTTTTATTTGTCAAATCATACCAATGTAGTATTTTGAAGAAATAATTCCATTCAAGATTCAATCACCCTCGACCCGTTTTACAATTTTCATCATTTTGTTTTTATTTGGTACTTGTCTTTATTTTGTTCGGTTGACATTCATCACTATCCTCATCTATTTTTCCCTTTCTTGCTTATTTAAATTGTTCGGCAGAGGAGTTATTTTTGTCTTAATAGGAATGTTTTCTAGATTAAAAGGTTGGTCGTCACCTTCACACACATGGTACATGATCAGTTAATACTACATCTTGTAAAATGGTTAGTTTGTCTTTATAAAATGAGAAATCATAATCATCGTCAGTTTCATCCTCGCTGACTTCAGTGTTGCTAATTTTGGAAATATGATCCGCAAAATAATCTAACTGGAAGCGAGAAAGGACTATCGCGTTTGGTAAACACATGTCTATGCCACAAAGAGGCATTTTATCAGAGGGCAAGATTTTGAAGAGTGAAACGGATACAATTGTGGAAGAAAAAAATATCACCAACCAAAACACTAACAGAACCCAACAAAAAACATGTCACGACCTGCAACATCCGTAGAAGACTTTTGGAATCTGGTGGAAGAGCTATTGCAGCACCAAACAAACATCGTTTCACTGAAAGCATGAAGAAATAGGGGCTGGGGTGGACCAGAAAATGCTCTAACTGGATTATAGAAGACCAAAAGAAGGTCTTATTTATAAATGAAACTTATTTCATA
The DNA here is from genome assembly GCA_023690525.1 of Holotrichia oblita. Classification (NCBI taxonomy): domain Eukaryota; kingdom Metazoa; phylum Arthropoda; class Insecta; order Coleoptera; family Scarabaeidae; genus Holotrichia; species Holotrichia oblita. Next base: position 37,775,307 of record CM043023.1, read on the forward strand.
GTCCCAAAATCTCTCAAAGTCTCAAAATTAACATCGTACTCCAACTCATACACACCAACCTGTGAAACATCCAATCAAAAAAAATTTTTGGAGATGTTTTTCACACATGGGAGTTGGATCTTTGATGCCAATCGAAGGTATGGTGAACAGCCCAAAAATACAAATCCATGTTGGAACAGCATTTGAACAAAGAGCTGGCAAAATGCCGCTCTGCATGCAAATCTTAAATGCATCAGTTGTTGTGATCAAGCACACGCATTACTAGTATATATTTATCTTTGCATAAACCGAATTTGAAGGCCAGCCTGTTGTCGTTTAGCGTGCGGTAAGTGTAGATCCGCGTTTCAGATGAATACGTAATGGGTACACAATAGCGCTGTTGGTTTCGGCTCGCTAATAAGAGGACCCAAAGCGCTGGCCTAGTCTAACACTGATGATTATACCGGAGCGATGTGCAGTGAGTACCGTAATGCGTTATCGGTTCCGGCAGTTGTGTTGTGTAGAGCATGCCAACCCGCGCCAATGTAATACAGAAAAGGCACGCCACGCACGTGTTTGTCAGCAAAACCGAGATTACACGCCGCCAATATACGCTCCATTAGCGAGCAAACCCGTGCGCGCGTTTTCAAAGAGAGAGCGAGAGTACCGTCCCCTCTAGGCATTATTAGTTAGGAAAATTTTAATGAATAGCTTACCTATATACGACGTAATAATAAACTATTTCGTCTTCGTATCCTTCTGCGACATCATTCCGTTCGAGTTCTGCGCTTAACGATCGCACGAAATCGAGCGGTGCTGCTTCTCCGATTTTAATCGACTAACTCCGTAGAATTTAAGGCGAGCAAACACCAGGACAAATTTCCTCCTTTGTTCCTAATGTTAAAGGTAACTCGAGCCGTGCAATCTTTCTTTACGTTTTATTGTGTCCTTTTCTTTTTCAACCTTTACAAAGTCGGGCGTAGATAGCGGTATAGGACGACATAAAGAAGTGATAAAAGTTTATGGAAATTGGCGATGAGCTTGCTTTAGGAGGAGGAGGAACTTAACAAAGAGTTCGGTCGGTTAAATCTGGGTATTTATCTGCTAACATCTGCTTTTTATTTTCAATTAACTACAATGATGTCCTGGAAAGACGGTACTGGCAATAATGTTTGTCTTTTTGTAGCTTTTGGCTACGAATTAAATGGAGAGGAATGTATTATAATTGTAATGTTTCTCCTAATTTATTATTAATTTGATCTAGCAAATACAGCGTTTATATTTAATCCTAGTTCTACAGTTCAAAATGGTAAATTTTGACACCTGTAACTGTCAAAATAATTTTAAGAACTGTCAATATGTAAGTCTACAGTTATGTGTATGACACAGACAGTCCTGAGGGGTTCTCACTATGTCCTTTAGCCTTCTAACCGCTGTGATGTTAGTAACGACAATTATATTCAGTTTTATAATATTAACACTTGTAACCTGTCAAAACCTCTGGGCACCAGTGATTATATGCAGTATAACAGTCATTTTTACAAGTTTGACATTTATAACTGTCAAAATACGTTTGACAGCTGTCAACATGGTAAACTGATTATTCTCTCTGACTTTATTGTGTACTTCTGCCTCATGTAAAACTATGAAAGCATTGTCACGTATTTGATATGATTTGCAAATGTCAAAATAACTATGACAGATGTCAATATTTACAAAAAAATTACTTTGTACAATTGTGTGTACTTTTGGCAGCTGTGCAAGTGTGAGGATTTCCCAAAAACTAACTGTTATTTTTTATAGTTTCACCAGTGGTGTGCAGCAGAATAGTTCTCTTTTTTTTATAATTTTGACATTTCAAAATACTTCTCGAAGCATTTAACATGTTAAGACAATTATTTTCCGTAGTTTTATGTGTGTGTATGTCTACTTCTTGCAATTGTGCAGCTTTAAGATCAATCAATATAAGCTATACGCTTGCAATTGTCACTTCTGACAGCTGTCAATTAAAAACAAACAATGATTTTTCACAATTCCATCAAATGCAAGCAGCAGAACAGTAATTTTTACCATTTTTATGCTTAAAATCATCGAAATAGCTTTGACAGCTGTCAACATACATATTTGCTCCAATTATGTGTGTACAGATGTATGCATAAAAAAAAATGTTTAGTATTGCCTACTACTTTGCTATTGTCATATACTTTTGAAACCTCAAAAAAAAATTTCATTAGTTGCATCTAGTAGAATAGTTATTTTTACAATCTTGACATATATAACCGTCAAATTTACTTTTGGTAGCTGTCAAAACATAAAAAGAACAATTCCACAATTTCATGTTATTGTTTATGTGCATTTCTGGCAGCTACAAAGCTATGAAACGAGTGATTTGTATGAACTTTACCATTACAATATTCACGTACTTTTGACAGCTGTCAAGCGGACGAAGAACTAATGTTTTTAACAGTTTTAACAGGTGCATACATTAAGAAAGTTCTCGCAGTCATAAACCTTATGAAAATAATATTTTTGTAAAGTTACAACAAAATTGTCAAAATGCGTTTGATGACTGTCAAATTGTAACAAAAAGCTGATTGCTTGCCGTAGAATACTTGTAGCAGTGAAGAAATTATGATAAGTTATTTCTACAAAGTTTGACAATTACAACTGTAAAATTTGTGACAGGCGTCAAAATTTCTGGGACCTGTAAGAACACAATGATTTTTAGTAGTTTAGTGTAAGTGATGTCACATACTTTTGACAGCTCTCAATTACAGTTTTATCAGTTGAATCTAGCAAAGTAGGTACTTATTTTTACAATCTTGACACATATAACTGTCAAATTTACTTACGGCTGTCGAAATATAAAAATAACAATTCCAGAATTTCATGTGACTGTTTATGTGCATTTCTGGCAGCTATATAGCAATGAAACCACTGATTTGTGCAAAATTTACTATAACACTATTGACACACTTCCGACAGCTGTCAAATGGAAGAATAACTAGTTTTAACAGTTTCAGCAGGTGCATACATTAGGATAATTCTCGGAGTCATAAAGCTATGAAAATAATTTTTTTATTCAACTTATACTGAAACCGTCAAAATGTGTTTGAAGACTGTCACATTAGCACTAAAGAAACAATGAAAAATTATTTCTACAATTTTAACAATTACAACTGTGAAAACGCTTTTTGACAGGTGTCGACATTTCTGGGAACTGTAAGGCTAAGAAAAGAATGATTTTTAGTAGTTTAGTGTAAGTGTAAATGTCACGTACTTTTGACAGCTGTCAAATTAAAAAAAAAACAATTATTTGTTACAGTGTCCCCAGTTCTCCAGCTGTAAATATGTCGATTGCTAATTCAGATGTTAGTGCATGTATATTAATTTCTGGTAGTTATGAAATTATAAATTGTCAGTTAAGACAGTTCTGCTACTGCAAATGTCATGTTCTTGTGACAACTGTCAAATGCATTATTATTTCAAACTCGGAGCCACAAAAATGTGATTTAATGATACGAGATATCAGCAGCTGCAAGAGTATAGACAGCTGTAAGCGCATCTATCGATTCGAAGCATTTATTATATCAATCAAAAATACAATAGATACACACCTTACGAAATGATATCTTACGTCATCGCGGATAACATGTCGCGTATTGCGAGAAAGGCGTTAAACTTCGTTCCAACAAAGCGAACACATTTAAAACAATATTTTCTCACAAGCAAAGACTAGGAAACATCTTCTGCAGACGTGTTGCACCTTTTCCCATTGTTCTCTGAAAGCGAGGAGCTTATAGTGGTGATATTTCCTCATGTAGGAACAGGAGAAACCTCACCACGACTCACAGACAGAATGTGTATAAAACGAAATAATAGCTGGAATGTTTTGATATTTTCCCAGCTCTTCTCTTTTTAGTTTCGTCGGAAGGATGGGAGAATGGAATGAGGACGTTCTTCCCGTAGTGTACGCCCTCTGACGGTCGTCAATGTCATCGCGTAGTCCGCAGCTCTGCCCAATGATGCAGAAATGTAATTTAAGACAACGCGGACAGACAATGTTCGAGGAAAAGACGGGGTATAAAACTGTAGAGGGTCGTAGGGTATTTCAGCCACGATTTAGAGCGGGATGTGGCGAGAATTGAAAAGGAAAATGAAATATATATTGATGTTCGAGGAATAATATTGTCCATGCATGAGTGTTTATAGCTGATATCGGGGAGAATATAAAAAGGGGTTGCAGCTTCTATATATAAACTTAAATCAAAAGAAAGCGGAAAATATGTAGGTATTTCTTGTTTGAAAATAGGGACTTTCGTTCTATACATATTCCTCTTGTGAAAAAGCTATAGTGTGTATATGGATATAACTGAAATATCATCTCAATATTCCAATTCAATTGCTTAAACATAACTACATTTTATGCTATTAATTCAGGAAGCAGAAATGTCCATTTTGAGAAACGAGTTTATTTCCTTATTACCAATGTTACGTTGTTTACGTTTTGTGTGTGTAAATTGTGTTCAAATGGCTTTCTGACGGCATCATATTGCCTTTTATAATGCCGCGCTGTTGATCACTTTGTTCGTAATACAGAATGGTTAGTCGATCCGGATTTCAATTGTTCGAGAAAAATGTCACCGTCTCTCTCGATTGAATTGAAGCCGGTTCCTGTTGTCCTGCCACAACGATAGTCAGCCGCCTAACCACTGTGGCTATCGAGCGGATATTAATTTAGTTTTGTATTTAAGCCTGTTTTTCAGTCAGTCAGTCATCTGTCACAAATGTCATATTTTTTAGTATGATTCGTATGATTCAACCGCTTTTGACGCGGACAGTAATTAAAAGAAAAAAACGAGATGCTTTTGGACACTAATTCGTACAAGCTACGACGTAAACTGGATACGTCCACCTCTAGTCAAGCTTCGGTGAAAATCTGATAGGTGGCGCGGTATAAATATTTAAAAATTCTGAAAACTTTGTTTTTGGTGCTATACTCGCACATGCGATTTTAATTCCAGAAACTGAAAGATGCCATTGACGAAGTAAAACACACCGAATCGTCAACACGGAAAGATTTCTCAGTCGTGCTCACAAAAATTTGCAACAGGGACATGCCTAAGCAAGGGGCAAACCTGTATACTGGTGAACTGATGAGATAGAGGAAGACAAAATCAAGGCATCCAAGAAATCGAAATTGAACAGCATAGATAACGACATCTGGAGAGGCGGCTGCAAAATAGCCATTAAGGGAATGCTTGGGTACCCACCAAAGACTAGCCTCACAATAACAAAAACAATCGAGCTCCAGACAAATTTGTTTCCAACCCACCAGAAAGTGATATTTGAGCGTGCAGCCAATGCAGTTTCGAGGACTTTATGGTCGAAAAATTTCAAATAAGATGCAGAAGGCTAAAGAACGACAAAGCTTCAGGGCCGGGGATTATACCCATCGAGCTATTTGCATCATAAGGGTCATAATACAATGAAAAATAGAAGACCAAACATAGTGCATACGGCACCATACTGAAAAAATACGAAAGTGGATACCAGTGTGGACAGAGGACGTGCCGTAAGAAGGGTTTTTCTAAGATTTTCCACTCTTAAAAAAAGATTGCAAGTGAGTGGTTTGTGGGGCTACCATTAACATTAGTGTTTTCAATCCTAACCAACCCAACTACGTCGGTGCTCTCGCTGGAAGAAAACCTAAAGGCCAACTATATCAGCTCCTTCATTACAAGGAACGTCAAGTCTAACTATATTGATTTCTTCACCAGATGATACGTAAAGGCTAACTGTATCGGCTCCCTGACTATAAAAAGACATCAAAGCCAATTATCTGGGTACTTTCACTAGAAAACATATGGAGGCTACCTACATAGGCTCCTTCACTGGATGATTCGTTGGGGCCAACTATATCGGTGCTCGTGCTGGAAAAAACCTAGGAGCCAACTATATCAGCTTCTTCATTACAAGGAACGTCAAGTCTAACTATATTGATTTGTTCAACAGATGATACGTAAAGGCTAACTATATCGGCTCCTCCACTACAAAAAGACGTGAAGATTAACTGTCTCGATACCTTCACCAGAAAACACGTGGAAGTCAACTATATCAACTCTCCTACTACCAAAAGACGTGAAAGCCAACTATCTCCGTAGTTTTACTAGAAAACACGTGGGGGCTACCTATATCGGCTCCTTCGCGTGATGATACGTCGGGGCCAACTATGTCGGCACTCTCGCTGGAACAAAACCTAAAGACCAACTAAATCGGCTCTTTTATTGCAAGGGAAGTCAAATCTAACTTCTTCACTAGATGATACGTAAAGATCAACTACATCGGTTTGGTGAAGATTAGCTACCTCAGAAAACACGTGGAAGCCAACTAAATCGACTCCCCCACTACAAAAAGACGTGAAAGCCAACTATCTCGGTACCTTCACTAGAAAACACGAAAAGACTATTTTGTCACCTTAGAGGAAGACTATGAATAAGGAAACGATGCTCACAGTGACAGAATGCAGCATTTATATACTCTAACATTTGAACATTTAAAAACGGACATTCCATCTCTAAAATTTAAATATGCAGCTGGACCAAGACAGATCCCCAGCTCGTGTGAAAAATTTTGTGGACAACTACCAAGTTCAAGTCACCGCATCCTTAGAAAGGAGGTCCTTAGAATTTTCTGCTCCGACAGTAAAATCAGCAGAATTAGCAGGGCATTGCTCAGCAATTACGACAGAGATCTAAGCCTCGTGGAAATTGATTGATGCACCAAAAACTTTGTGAAGACTACAGCTGTCTGGTGGTTTTAGTATTAGAAATATCAGCCCTGTAAAACACTCAAAAAATCTTTAAAAATTGAGTTTGAAAATTAAATCTATAGAATGTGGACAAACTAGCTTGACAGTCCTATGGACCTATGACCTATTGGTCTTTTGATTGCAGTAACAGGAAAAAAATGGAATGATCAACCAATTGCTTTGATGTCAAATCTGTAGGTAACGCTGACAAAAACGTTTCTGGAATTATAAACTTTTGGGTATTGTAATCGTCCTCTATACCAGCCGTCTTTCTACTATCAAATTAGATGGAATTTTTTCCAAAATTAGGCCTGACAGGGCAGGCTATTATTAGAGCGCCTATAACACTCTGAATTGCAACCGCTGCAGAACAATAATAATAATAAGTTACAGTCAACCCATTTTCTATAAAGTAAACCTTTCTTATTTTTCTCGCTCTGAAAAGAACCACCAATCTTAACCTATGAAGCGGAGACACACACCGACACAAACGTATAGAAACGAAAGCATACCGAGAAGTTTAAAAGTTCTCCTTTTACACGGCTTGAAAAACCGCCCATATATCACCGAAAAAGAGACGAAACTAAGATGGGGGAAAAAAGGAGATGGCAGTACACCATCGCCATCTACCGTCGTTATATAGAACGATTTTACCGCATAAGAAGCAGAGACCACAAAAGAGCATCTCTTTCACGTCGTCGTCGTCTACCACGACCACCACCTTTTCTTAACTCTTCCGCGATAGTCGTTCATCCTCCTTCTTCCTTTGCCTTCAACACTCGATCCCCGATCCCCCACATCCCGCTTTTCTGCCGTTTCCATCCAACAAATTGACGGCAATTTCTCACCGGCGCTTATTGAAAGATATTTTTGCCTTATCTTGCATCATTTATTATCTATACTTTGGTGTAGGAGTGATATATTGGCCTGTACCACGATTTTGTTAACGATTTATGGGGTTGTAGGTGGTGGTAGCGAGTGATTCCCACCCCTTTTTTACCACGTAGCAGGTGTAAAAGGGTGCGAATACAAGGTGAAAAGAGTTGGGGGTTGTCGTGCGAAACGGTTTTCACACGTTTTCGTAGCGCCCTCTATATAGATACTTTAATCTCTTGTCCTGTTACTTATCGCGGAGAAGCCTACACGTTTCCATATAAGGGTGAATATAGGTCATGTGTGTACTACTAAAATAGAAAATTCGGAACTGGTTTTTATCGTCTTATACTTAAACGTTGAGTTGCGACGCATGCAATATTGTTTCGATCAAGTTGAAATTATGTTTTTGATTAAATCGTGTTGTGGTTTCGTATTAGATCTTGTTGCAAAATATATAATCAAGAAAAGAAGAAAATCCTATCCTTACGTGGCAAAGAAATCACGTAGTTGATTCCTTAAAAGCTACTGTAAATGTTAATAATCAATGTTATGATGAAACAGTTTTTATCGTTAATCAAAGACAGCTTGTTTATTAGTCTTCAGTTGACATTATAGTTAGTATAATTTCAGCTACTACCAATGCTGCGAGACCGTAGAAAAAAACTAGATTGCATTAATAACAGAGAGTGACAAACTAGATTAAATCCTGACTCGAATTCCATCGAAACATGTAATTACCACAGCACTACAGAAGCAATCATTCCATCAACACACGACAAACTCTTTTCTCTTTATATCAACTTTATCAAAAACATCCAACATACATCTAGACCGGCCACGTTGCGGACAGGCACAAACATCACGATGTTACAACCATCGCCGTTAGCTGCATGCCGAGCTGTTTCAACGTATAAACTCATGATTCGGCAGGGAAAATTCCTAGGGATTGCGAAAGCTCAGAGTAAATTTCATACTACCGCAAAATGCATAGTTTGCCGTTGCTGATGCTGTTTGGCGCGGGGGCTCCGCGAGGACATCGACTAAAACAGAATGGTGGCAACTGTGGAGAACGCACGTCTATTGCGGCGCTGTGTGTGTACACGACGAAGAGCAAAGCTTTGTGCGAGAGCAGGGTATGTGTACGCCGCATGGGAAATAAGATCGGCGGTGGTTCAAATCTCATCCGCTCCTATCGAAGTAACCTCAGCGATATATTTCCATATATTTGCGGGAAACGTCCTGTATAAAGAGCGTGCATCTTTCTATTTGGTAGACTTGCATGTTTGTATAAAGGAGATAGTAAGGCGACATCTGTTGCTAAAATAGTTTTACAAGATACTTAATTGAAAATAATTGAACTAATTTGAATTATGTTTGCATCGAATTGGTACGTAACGGTCAATATATGGTCAATCCCTTCTAGCATTTTTGTCGATTTTTGACCACTTTGTGGTGCCAACTTCGCAGACCTTCCTTTAAAGGTTTCTTTCTTCGAATTAGCGTTCCTTTTTGATTCTAGTTGTTCTTGGATTTCTTTTTTAAACTACAGTACATCCTCGATTATCCAGATTAAGTAATGCACAGGTTATCCGGATTATCAAAAAATTCGGTTTACCATAACATTGCATCTTTAATGTACTTAATAGTTTAAATGAAGCAAAATACAGTTATTATCTATTTATTTTAATGCAATAGTGCAAAAAGTTGTCCGGAAAATTTATCAAGTTGAAGCGGTCACAGCGTTCAAACGCGCTAATGTGCCTTGCTGGGAGTTTCGCCTCTCGTTTAGATTAACAAGGTGAACCTACTTGCCGAGGAGGAAGCAGATCCATCAAACGGTTATCGAGCTAGGTAATATTTATATGATGAAAAATTGACAAGAAAATTTATGAAAGTTTGAACGGTCACAGCGCTCAAACGCGTTAATGTGCCTTCCTGGGGGTTTGTCCTCTCGTTTAGATTAACAAGATGAACCATCTGGCCGAGAGCGAAGTAGATTCATCAAACGGTTCTCGAGAAAATTTATCTCTATAACTCGTTAATGTGCCTTGCTGGGAGTTTGGCCTCTCGTTTAGATTAGCAAGGTGAACCTACTTGCCGAGGAGGAAGCAGATCCATCAAACGGTTATCGAGCTAGGTAATATTTATATGATGAAAAATTGTCCAGAAAATTTATGAAAGTTTGAACGGTCACAGTGCTCAAACGCGTTAATGTGCCTTCCTGGGGTTTGTCCTCTCGTTTACATTAACAAGTTGAACCAACTTGCCCAGAGCGAAGCACATTCATCAAACGGTTCTCGAGGAAATTTATCTCTATAACCCGTTAATGTGCCTTGCTGGGAGTTTGGCCTCTCGTTTAGATTAGCAAGGTGAACCTACTTGCCGAGGAGGAAGCAGATCCATCAAACGGTTATCGAGCTAGGTAATATTTATATGATGAAAAATTGTCCAGAAAATTTATGAAAGTTTGAACGGTCACAGCGCTCAAACGCGTTAATGTGCCTTCCTGGGGTTTGTCCTCTCGTTTAGATTAACAAGGTGAACCAACTTGCCCAGAGCGAAGCAGATTCATGAAACGGTTCTCGAGAAAATTTATCTCTATAACCCGTTAATGTGCCTTGCTGGGAGTTTGGCCTCTCGTTTAGATTAGCAAGGTGAACCTACTTGCCGAGGAGGAAGCAGATCCATCAAACGGTTATCGAGCTAGGTAATATTTATATGATGAAAAATTGTCCAGAAAATTTATGAAAGTTTGAACGGTCACAGCGCTCAAACGCGTTAATGTGCCTTCCTGGGGTTTGTCCTCTCGTTTAGATTAACAAGGTGAACCAACTTGCCCAGAGCGAAGCAGATTCATGAAACGGTTCTCGAGAAAATTTATCTCTATAACCCGTTAATGTGCCTTGCTGGGAGTTTGGCCTCTCGTTTAGATTAGCCAGGTGAACCTACTTGCCGAGGAGGAAGGAGATCCATCAAACGGTTATCGAGCTAGGTAATATTTATATGATGAAAAATTGTCCAGAAAATTTATGAAAGTTTGAACGGTCACAGCGCTCAAACGCGTTAATGTGCCTTCCTGGGGGTTTGTCCTCTCGTTTAGATTAACAAGGTGAACCAACTTGCCCAGAGCGAAGCAGATTCATCAAACGGTTCTCGAGAAAATTTATCTCTATAACCCGTTAATGTGCCTTGCTGGGAGTTTGGCCTCTCGTTTAGATTAGCAAGGTGAACCTACTTGCCGAGGAGGAAGCAGATCCATCAAACGGTTATCGAGCTAGGTAATATTTATATGATGAAAAATTGTCCAGAAAATTTATGAAAGTTTGAACGGTCACAGCGCTCAAACGCGTTAATGTGCCTTCCTGGGGGTTTGTCCTCTCGTTTAGATTAACAAGGTGAACCAACTTGCCCAGAGCGAAGCAGATTCATCAAACGGTTCTCGAGAAAATTTATCTCTATAACCCGTCAATGTGCCTTGCTGGGAGTTTGGCCTCTCGTTTAGATTAGCAAGGTGAACCTACTTGCCGAGGAGGAAGCAGATCCATCAAACGGTTATCGAGCTAGGTAATATTTATATGATGAAAAATTGTCCAGAAAATTTATGAAAGTTTGAACGGTCACAGCGCTCAAACGCGTTAATGTGCCTTCCTGGGGGTTTGTCCTCTCGTTTAGATTAACAAGAGGAACCATCTGGCCGAGAGCGAAGTAGATTCATCAAACGGTTCTCGAGAAAATTTATCTCTATAACCCGTTAATGTGCCTTGCTGGGAGTTTGGCCTCTCGTTTAGATTAGCCAGGTGAACCTACTTGCCGAGGAGGAAGCAGATCCATCAAACGGTTATCGAGCTAGGTAATATTTATATGATGAAAAATTGTCCAGAAAATTTATGAAAGTTTGAACGGTCACAGCGCTCAAACGCGTTAATGTGCCTTCCTGGGGGTTTGTCCTCTCGTTTAGATTAACAAGATGAACCAACTTGCCCAGAGCGAAGCACATTCATCAAACGGTTCTCGAGGAAATTTATCTCCATAACCCGTTAATGTGCCTTCCTGGGAGTTTGTCCTCTCGTTTAGATTAACAATATGAACCAACTTGCCCAGAGCGAAGCAGATTCATCAAACGGTTCTCGAGAAAATTTATCTCTATAACCCGTTAATGTGCCTTGCTGGGAGTTTGGCCTCTCGTTTAGATTAGCCAGGTGAACCTACTTGCCGAGGAGGAAGGAGATCCATCAAACGGTTATCGAGCTAGGTAATATTTATATGATGAAAAATTGTCCAGAAAATTTATGAAAGTTTGAACGGTCACAGCGCTCAAACGCGTTAATGTGCCTTCCTGGGGGTTTGTCCTCTCGTTTAGATTAACAAGGTGAACCAACTTGCCCAGAGCGAAGCAGATTCATGAAACGGTTCTCGAGAAAATTTATCTCTATAACCCGTTAATGTGCCTTGCTGGGAGTTTGGCCTCTCGTTTAGATTAGCCAGGTGAACCTACTTGCCGAGGAGGAAGGAGATCCATCAAACGGTTATCGAGCTAGGTAATATTTATATGATGAAAAATTGTCCAGAAAATTTATGAAAGTTTGAACGGTCACAGCGCTCAAACGCGTTAATGTGCCTTCCTGGGGGTTTGTCCTCTCGTTTAGATTAACAAGGTGAACCAACTTGCCCAGAGCGAAGCAGATTCATCAAACGGTTCTCGAGAAAATTTATCTCTATAACCCGTCAATGTGCCTTGCTGGGAGTTTGGCCTCTCGTTTAGATTAGCAAGGTGAACCTACTTGCCGAGGAGGAAGCAGATCCATCAAACGGTTATCGAGCTAGGTAATATTTATATGATGAAAAATTGTCCAGAAAATTTATGAAAGTTTGAACGGTCACAGCGCTCAAACGCGTTAATGTGCCTTCCTGGGGTTTGTCCTCTCGTTTAGATTAACAAGATGAACCAACTTGCCCAGAGCGAAGCACATTCATCAAACGGTTATCGAGCTAGGTAATATTTATATGATGAAAAATTGTCCAGAAAATTTATGAAAGTTTGAACGGTCACAGCGCTCAAACGCGTTAATGTGCCTTCCTGGGGTTTGTCCTCTCGTTTAGATTAACAAGATGAACCAACTTGCCCAGAGCGAAGCACATTCATCAAACGGTTATCGAGCTAGGTAATATTTATATGATGAAAAATTGTCCAGAAAATTTATGAAAGTTTGAACGGTCACAGCGCTCAAACGCGTTAATGTGCCTTCCTGGGGGTTTGTCCTCTCGTTTAGATTAACAAGAGGAACCATCTGGCCGAGAGCGAAGTAGATTCATCAAACGGTTCTCGAGAAAATTTATCTCTATAACCCGTTAATGTGCCTTGCTGGGAGTTTGGCCTCTCGTTTAGATTAGCCAGGTGAACCTACTTGCCGAGGAGGAAGCAGATCCATCAAACGGTTATCGAGCTAGGTAATATTTATATGATGAAAAATTGTCCAGAAAATTTATGAAAGTTTGAACGGTCACAGCGCTCAAACGCGTTAATGTGCCTTCCTGGGGGTTTGTCCTCTCGTTTAGATTAACAAGATGAACCAACTTGCCCAGAGCGAAGCACATTCATCAAACGGTTATCGAGCTAGGTAATATTTATATGATGAAAAATTGTCCAGAAAATTTATGAAAGTTTGAACGGTCACAGCGCTCAAACGCGTTAATGTGCCTTCCTGGGGGGTTTGTCCTCTCGTTTAGATTAACAAGAGGAACCATCTGGCCGAGAGCGAAGTAGATTCATCAAACGGTTCTCGAGAAAATTTATCTCTATAACCCGTTAATGTGCCTTGCTGGGAGTTTGGCCTCTCGTTTAGATTAGCCAGGTGAACCTACTTGCCGAGGAGGAAGCAGATCCATCAAACGGTTATCGAGCTAGGTAATATTTATATGATGAAAAATTGTCCAGAAAATTTATGAAAGTTTGAACGGTCACAGCGCTCAAACGCGTTAATGTGCCTTCCTGGGGGTTTGTCCTCTCGTTTAGATTAACAAGATGAACCAACTTGCCCAGAGCGAAGCACATTCATCAAACGGTTCTCGAGGAAATTTATCTCCATAACCCGTTAATGTGCCTTCCTGGGAGTTTGTCCTCTCCTTTAGATTAGCAAGGTGAACCTACTTGCCGAGGAAGAAGCAGATCCATCAAACGGTTATCGAGCTAGGTAATATTTATATGATGAAAAATTGTCCAGAAAATTTATGAAAGTTTGAACGGTCACAGCGCTCAAACGCGTTAATGTGCCTTCCTGGGGGTTTGTCCTCTCGTTTAGATTAACAAGATGAACCAACTTGCCCAGAGCGAAGCACATTCATCAAACGGTTCTCGAGGAAATTTATCTCCATAACCCGTTAATGTGCCTTCCTGGGAGTTTGTCCTCTCGTTTAGATTAACAATATGAACCAACTTGCCCAGAGCGAAGCAGATTCATCAAACGGTTCTCGAGAAAATTTATCTCTATAACCCGTTAATGTGCCTTGCTGGGAGTTTGTCCTCTCGTTTAGATTAGCAAGGTGAACCTACTTGCCGAGGAGGAAGCAGATCCATCAAACGGTTATCGAGCTAGGTAATATTTATATGATGAAAAATTGTCCAGAAAATTTATGAAAGTTTGAACGGTCACAGCGCTCAAACGCGTTAATGTGCCTTCCTGGGGGTTTGTCCTCTCGTTTAGATTAACAAGATGAACCAACTTGCCCAGAGCGAAGCACATTCATCAAACGGTTCTCGAGGAAATTTATCTCCATAACCCGTTAATGTGCCTTCCTGGGAGTTTGTCCTCTCGTTTAGATTAACAAGATGAACCAACTTGCCCAGAGCGAAGCACATTCATCAAACGGTTCTCGAGGAAATTTATCTCCATAACCCGTTAATGTGCCTTCCTGGGAGTTTGTCCTCTCGTTTAGATTAACAATATGAACCAACTTGCCCAGAGCGAAGCAGATTCATCAAACGGTTCTCGAGAAAATTTATCTCTATAACCCGTCAATGTGCCTTGCTGGGAGTTTGGCCTCTCGTTTAGATTAGCAAGGTGAATTTACTTGCCGAGGAGGAAGCAGATCCATCAAACGGTTATCGAGCTAGGTAATATTTATATGATGAAAAATTGTCCAGAAAATTTATGAAAGTTTGAACGGTCACAGCGCTCAAACGCGTTAATGTGCCTTCCTGGGGGTTTGTCCTCTCGTTTAGATTAACAAGATGAACCAACTTGCCCAGAGCGAAGCACATTCATCAAACGGTTCTCGAGGAAATTTATCTCCATAACCCGTTAATGTGCCTTCCTGGGAGTTTGTCCTCTCGTTTAGATTAACAAGATGAACCAACTTGCCCAGAGCGAAGCACATTCATCAAACGGTTCTCGAGGAAATTTATCTCTATAACCCGTTAATGTGCCTTGCTGGGAGTTTGGCCTCTCGTTTAGATTAACAAGGTGAACCTACTTGCCGAGGAGGAAGCAGATCCATCAAACGGTTATCGAGCTAGGTAATATTTATATGATGAAAATTTGTCCAGAAAATTTATGAAAGTTTGAACGGTCACAGCGCTCAAACGCGTTAATGTGCCTTCCTGGTAGTTTGTCCTCTCGTTTAGATTAACAAGATGAACCAACTTGCCCAGAGCGAAGCACATTCATCAAACGGTTCTCGAGAAAATTTATCTCTATAACCCGTTAATGTGCCTTGCTGGGAGTTTGGCCTCTCGTTAAGATTAGCAAGGTGAACCTACTTGCCAAGGAGGAAGGAGATCCATCAAACGGTTATCGAGCTAGCTAATATTTATATGATGAAAAATTGTCCAGAAAATTTATGAAAGTTTGAACGGTCACAGCGCTCAAACGCGTTAATGTGCCTTCCTGGGGGTTTGTCCTCTCGTTTAGATTAACAAGATGAACCAACTTGCCCAGAGCGAAGCACATTCATCAAACGGTTCTCGAGGAAATTTATCTCTATAACCCGTTAATGTGCCTTGCTGGGAGTTTGGCCTCTCGTTTAGATTAACAAGGTGAACCTACTTGCCGAGAAGGAAGCAGATCCATCAAACGGTTATCGAGCTAGGTTATATTTATATGATGAAAATTTGTCCAGAAAATTTATGAAAGTTTGAACGGTCACAGCGCTCAAACGCGTTAATGTGCCTTCCTGGGGGTTTGTCCTCTTGTTTAGATTAACAAGAGGAACCATCTGGCCGAGAGCGAAGCAGATTCATCAAACGGTTCTCGAGGAAATTTATCTCTATAACCCGTTAATGTGCCTTGCTGGGAGTTTGTCCTCTCGTTTAGATTAGCAAGGTGAACCTACTTGCCGAGGAGGAAGCAGATCCATCAAACGGTTATCGAGCTAGGTAATATTTATATGATGAAAAATTGTCCAGAAAATTTATGAAAGTTTGAACGGTCACAGCGCTCAAACGCGTTAATGTGCCTTCCTGGGGGTTTGTCCTCTCGTTTAGATTAACAAGATGAACCAACTTGCCCAGAGCGAAGCACATTCATCAAACGGTTCTCGAGGAAATTTATCTCCATAACCCGTTAATGTGCCTTCCTGGGAGTTTGTCCTCTCGTTTAGATTAACAAGATGAACCAACTTGCCCAGAGCGAAGCACATTCATCAAACGGTTCTCGAGGAAATTTATCTCCATAACCCGTTAATGTGCCTTCCTGGGAGTTTGTCCTCTCGTTTAGATTAACAATATGAACCAACTTGCCCAGAGCGAAGCAGATTCATCAAACGGTTCTCGAGAAAATTTATCTCTATAACCCGTCAATGTGCCTTGCTGGGAGTTTGGCCTCTCGTTTAGATTAGCAAGGTGAATTTACTTGCCGAGGAGGAAGCAGATCCATCAAACGGTTATCGAGCTAGGTAATATTTATATGATGAAAAATTGTCCAGAAAATTTATGAAAGTTTGAACGGTCACAGCGCTCAAACGCGTTAATGTGCCTTCCTGGGGGTTTGTCCTCTCGTTTAGATTAACAAGATGAACCAACTTGCCCAGAGCGAAGCACATTCATCAAACGGTTCTCGAGGAAATTTATCTCCATAACCCGTTAATGTGCCTTCCTGGGAGTTTGTCCTCTCGTTTAGATTAACAAGATGAACCAACTTGCCCAGAGCGAAGCACATTCATCAAACGGTTCTCGAGGAAATTTATCTCTATAACCCGTTAATGTGCCTTGCTGGGAGTTTGGCCTCTCGTTTAGATTAACAAGGTGAACCTACTTGCCGAGGAGGAAGCAGATCCATCAAACGGTTATCGAGCTAGGTAATATTTATATGATGAAAATTTGTCCAGAAAATTTATGAAAGTTTGAACGGTCACAGCGCTCAAACGCGTTAATGTGCCTTCCTGGTAGTTTGTCCTCTCGTTTAGATTAACAAGATGAACCAACTTGCCCAGAGCGAAGCACATTCATCAAACGGTTCTCGAGAAAATTTATCTCTATAACCCGTTAATGTGCCTTGCTGGGAGTTTGGCCTCTCGTTAAGATTAGCAAGGTGAACCTACTTGCCAAGGAGGAAGGAGATCCATCAAACGGTTATCGAGCTAGCTAATATTTATATGATGAAAAATTGTCCAGAAAATTTATGAAAGTTTGAACGGTCACAGCGCTCAAACGCGTTAATGTGCCTTCCTGGGGGTTTGTCCTCTCGTTTAGATTAACAAGATGAACCAACTTGCCCAGAGCGAAGCACATTCATCAAACGGTTCTCGAGGAAATTTATCTCTATAACCCGTTAATGTGCCTTGCTGGGAGTTTGGCCTCTCGTTTAGATTAACAAGGTGAACCTACTTGCCGAGAAGGAAGCAGATCCATCAAACGGTTATCGAGCTAGGTTATATTTATATGATGAAAATTTGTCCAGAAAATTTATGAAAGTTTGAACGGTCACAGCGCTCAAACGCGTTAATGTGCCTTCCTGGGGGTTTGTCCTCTTGTTTAGATTAACAAGAGGAACCATCTGGCCGAGAGCGAAGCACATTCATCAAACGGTTCTCGAGGAAATTTATCTCTATAACCCGTTAATGTGCCTTGCTGGGAGTTTGGCCTCTCGTTTAGATTAACAAGGTGAACCTACTTGCCGAGGAGGAAGCAGATCCATCAAACGGTTATCGAGCTAGGTAATATTTATATGATGAAAATTTGTCCAGAAAATTTATGAAAGTTTGAACGGTCACAGCGCTCAAACGCGTTAATGTGCCTTCCTGGTAGTTTGTCCTCTCGTTTAGATTAACAAGATGAACCAACTTGCCCAGAGCGAAGCACATTCATCAAACGGTTCTCGAGAAAATTTATCTCTATAACCCGTTAATGTGCCTTGCTGGGGGTTTGGCCTCTCGTTTAGATTAACAAGGTGAACCTACTTGCCGAGGAGGAAGGAGATCCATCAAACGGTTATCGAGCTAGGTAATATTTATATGATGAAAAATTGTCCAGAAAATTTATGAAAGTTTGAACGGTCACAGCGCTCAAACGCGTTAATGTGCCTTCCTGGGGGTTTGCTTTATGAATATTTGATATTTTTTAAGGGTGTTCCTTCAGAGAAATATTTAAAATTAAAAAATACTCGATTGCATATGCATGAATATGCAACCAAAACGAGTATGGTTATATTAATTTATTAACTCGACAGTTTCATTCGTGCTTCATTTAGTTTTTATCCGACATCCATATCCAATTTATCTCCGCTTTTGGATATAATCTAAAGTATAAATATACATCTGAATGTAGTTTTCCTGATCATTGTTCCATTTTAAATTCCCCAAACAGAAATAATTCGTTTGATCAAAACGAACCACTCCTAGCAGAAAGAAAACACGTCTAAATATACTTATACATCCGAGCCCTTTGTAAAAATTGTTTTTGTAACACGTTGAATATATTTTTAACTATTTAGGTGGATGTATTTGTTACCGCATTTACGTATAACAATAACACCCGTTTGTTAACGGTGTGTTTATTTTCAGGTAGGCGGATTTTTTTTAAATTTTTTTATTTTTTTTTTTGTAAACGTTAGCTGTCAGTTTCCGATGTGTAAACACGTAATATGGTACTCTACTACACTATATACATACATCTATACGTTAGCACACAGTAACAAACACATATAGGCTTATAAACGCACCAGAGGCCGGGAGAGGTGGATATATTCCTATATTATACCTTGTTTATTTTGTCCGCGCGGCTTTTTGTGATTTATCTTTTTGTCGTTCGGAATTTTATTTATAGTTTGGTTGAAAAAAAAAATTAAAAAAAGGGCGAATATTCGACGAAGCGAATCATCGGGAGCAGAGGCTTATTGTTTTTCTTTTTCACGTAAATAATACAGACATATCCGTACGTTTATTTATTTTTAGTCCGAAGAGAAGTGTCACATTTCGCAGTAGAATTTTATGAATATGTATTACCGTTTGATTTGAATATATAATTTAGGCTGTCATATAAAAATAAAATTTTATATTAATGTCCACATTTTGCATGAAATGTACAGTACCGTGCAAAATAATAACAGTTGCTATTAAAGACGCTAAATATTATAGAATATCTTGCGAAATTGAATGTTTGAGTCCCTCTAGTTATCGAAGACAGCTAAAGAAAGCGGATGCAAAAATGTAACAGTGGTTAGAAAGAGGAGAATTAAGGACTCGTACGGGCCTTCTGACTGGCCACTGCCCTCTAAGATACCAACTTAAAACAATACGCAAGGTTATGTCGATTTTGCGAACTGAGAACTGAACAGCCGAGCATATACTTTGCCAGTACGAAGCATTAATCCGGCAAAGGCTTCAGCATCTACGACAGGCGCCCTTAACACCTGAACAGATCAAAGCCTTGCCAATCAAACTAGTCCTAAGATTCGTCAAGGATGTTGGAATAGAAGCGTACTGATGGGATAGGATAATCACAATAGATCAATAGATCGCAGTGAGAGGAGGTGCTTGTAACCTGAACGACCCACCAACAACACAATACAATGTAATAGACTTCTTAAGTGAGATGACCTGCATGTAGTTCTGTTAATAAGAATAACCTGAAGAAAATGAAATTGATCAATTAAGTGTCCGGTGCACAATTTTAGATAACCTAATTTATTCTAGATTATTTTCTGGTCCAGCGATGTAATAGATGGACTGAGAAACTAGGTTAGGAATTACTCGAATTCTGCTCAGAAGAATTACTCATCAATTTGGACATTAATGGTTGGAGGTCGAAGAATCATCTCAATTTGGTCTGCATCAACAACACAAATGTTTTCAATTGTTGTTTCCTGGTCTACGCTAACTTGGTTTCGCGTTCACAACCTTACATTCAATACCACTCCAACCATGATGTCATAGAGTAAACGGGTTAAGCAGACAGTCCTTTTCTATTTGAGAATAGAGTTTTTCATTGACTTTTCCTCTTAATCGTTTTTTTTTACAAAATATTCTTTCCAATAGTTAATTTCTCAGAAGTAGAACCACCTTTTATCAAATTAGGCAAGATTTGTGGGTGAGTTCAGGTTATCAATTCAGGACTTGAATTTCAAGTCAGTTTCACTTTTGTTAGTACCTTTCCGAGCGCATTTGAAGAAGCATCTTTTACATGGACATTCATATTTTCGTTCTTGTGCAGTATAATGTGATTAAAATACTTCATACAATCAGCGCCTTGTGTGATTGTGTCGTGTTTCAAGTTTGTTTGCTTGGAGCTCTCAAAAAGTCAGGACTGGAAGTATTTTCGTGACATCACATACATAAATAATCACTTTCAGCAATCCAGTTTGTATCCCATGTGTGATTACTATAATCTATTTTTAAAGTAGAAAGACGAATTTCTGAACAGAAGAATGGTTCTCCCGAATATTAAATTATTTACCTGACAATTGAAAAGCCACCATCATTGTCATGGAGAAAGGTGGATATTAAAAATTGGCTAACAAGTAAGGAAATACAGTATGATGAGGATATGATCAGAGCTGAACTGTTAAGCTTGGTTGAAATTCATAAGAATATTTATATAACTCTTTGTCGAATCTGAAAAATTACCAATTAACATATTTTATAATCATCAAGGTTTTATTTTATTGACACATTTTGAGGTTTCACAGGTATTTGCAGGATGATTAGTCAGTGGTCGGAGAACTTAATCAACGCACAAACACGCACACATTTCCTACACTGAAATCATCATGTACAATTTTTATATCTACATACCTAAGAATAATAAAAAGTCGTAAAAACAATTATTCCCATTATACTATACGTACTTTTCCATGACTAATACTAAGCACTAAACTAAACAAATACTCTCTTAATCACAAATATACTCCAGTTAAATTAAAGCGAATTGATAAGAGTCACCCTACTCTACAATTCACACCATTTTATCGCGTTTCGCAAAGGAACGTTTACCTCAGCGTCTCTCTCAGAGTGCATTGCTCATTCGTCTCGTTTCATTTTCTTTTATTATCTTTATTCAACGTTCCTTATCAACCGCGAGACGTGCAAAACATTTCAATATTTCCTCCGACACCTACTATACATTCTAGGATGTGTAGTGAATCGACTGGGGAGAGAATGCGAACGAACAGCGGCAGACCAATGCTTAAAGGTCGTATTCAAGGGAAAAAGGAAATTGATAAAATTTCTCGTGCACATCTCCATCTGTGCTCGCTCCGACGGTTTTTCGCAAATCTTATTCGACGTTACTAACCGGCTGCGTGATTTCTTTTTATTTTTGCCTCTTACTTTATCGACTGGTACTCGCGGACCCTTCGAAAAGGTTGTGTGGTTAAACCTTCACAGCGTGATATGATTGTAATGTATGTATGTATGTATCGTTATATATGTAATTAAAGTTGTTGCTGTATACTAATGGTAGCCTACGAAGCACGGAATCGATTGTTCTTTTGAAAACGAGGGCTTCTCTTCAATCGATTACTTTGCAATGGATGTCTCTCTCGAAGCTGATGCTCTTTCATTATTGAAAAGATAATCTGGGTTGCTTTTCAATCGTCTGCTGCTTGAGATTTGAAACTCAATTTTTCAACTACAGTTAATAGATTATTGTTTTAGGACTTTAATCTTGCGTCTCTTCAAGAGTAACATTATCGTAAGTAGACTTGGCCAACACGTTTCTAATTGGTGCAACTCGAAAATTGTAATAAAGTTTAATATTAGAATTGTATTAACATTGAACAGCATATACGAGGGAGCGTTTTTATATTCGCGGAATGGGGGATAAGGGGTGGAAATAAAAAACCAAATTATTTTTCTTTTTCAATATATTCACTTGCAAGACGGATACATTTTTCACATCTTTCAATTAATTTATTTATACCCTCATAAAAAAATGATGTCTCTTTATCTGCAAAATACGCCGAAACTGCCCCGCAGCTCTTTTTTCATTTTCGGAAACAGGTAATAATCACTCGGGGCCAGGTCTGGGCTGTAGGGTGGGTGATTCACAATTTCGAAGCCCACCTTATGCAGGGCAGCTAACGCAACGCGGCTCTTGCGGACGGGCGCGTTGTCGTGCAAAAGCAGCACACCTTTCGTCAATTTTCCCCGTCTTTTCTCTTTAATGGCTTCTTTTAGTCGCTCTAATATTGAAGCGTAATATTCTCCGGTTATAGAAACACCTTTATCTTTATAATCATTCAACAATATTCCTTCCGAGTTCCAAAATACCGTTGCCATGAGTTTCCCAGCTGATTGTGACACTTTAAATTTCTTGGGAGGTGCTGTGCCCTTTTATGCCACTGCATGGAGTCTTGTTTGGACTCAGGTTCATCATGATGAACCCAAGTTTCGTCTCCAGTAACAATTCGACTCAATACACCATCCTTGTCTTCATTACAGAGGTCCAAAAATGCACGCGAAGACTCTACGCGCTGTTGTTTTTGCGGCGGCGTGAGCATTCTCGGCACTCATCTTGCGCCATCTTGACCTTAGACATGCCGAGATGATCATGTAGGATTTTAAAAATTGTTGTATCGGATACTCCAACCATTTCTGCGAGTTGTTTCTTCTTTAGTCGAGCATCTTCACCTCAATGCTCCTGCCCGGCCTCGGGTCGTCTTCAAGGGTTTCCCTTCCTTGTTTAAATAAACTATGCCACTTGTACACCATGGTTTTTCCTGGACAAGAGTCGCCGTAAACCAATGACATCTCATTCATTATGGTCGCGACTGATTTTCCTTGCCTGGTAAGGAACTTTATAACGGCACGATATTCGATTTTTTCCATATTTCACTTTTCACTCATGATTATGTTAGTTGGTTGACGATAGCTCAAAGACTAACTGTCTAATAATCACCCCCTACAACCCGCTCATTTCGCGAATATAAAAACGCTCCCTCGGAGGTATATTAAAAAAAAATTAAATGGAACATTGCATGTTTCTATGATAAGAAGAAAATTTCGAAATATTTTGTTTTAGGTTGATTTTGACTTAGCATCTGAAATGCGTTTTATGAATGATGACACCGTCGATATGAGCAGAATGCAGCAATATCTCCATCCATAGTGCCGCCATTTCAGCCATTGGGTTTTAGGAATGATTAAGGGAGGCCCTCAATTTTTATAACAAATCCTTTGGACTAGGAGGCAACTATTTTTGGAGTTCCTTCACAATGAGTTATACCTGTTCTATTGGAAGATATGCTCCTTCAAACCAGGCAACATATGTTCCTTCAGCTTGGCGACATAATTTTCAGCAAGTTCTCTTGACGATTTTTACTATCAAAACTTTTGTCCACAGAACCTAGGATAATTTCCGAAATACAGCCTGATCCGCAAAGTTGGCATCACAAAGTGTTCAAAAATCGACAAAAATTATAGAGAGGATTGACCATTTATTGACCCATCAGCGATTTCAATTGACCGCTGTTTCTCTAGGCTCAGCCACCATACCCATATTTTGGAGTTTAATAGCAAACATGCTAAAAATTGGAATTACAGAAATTTTGTTTATTGGATACGCTTGCCGATCGTTTGACCATATTTGACCACCTTTTACATCTTCAAAATTTTCAAAAAAAAATTATTAGGATTTTTTTACCACAAAAACAAAATTTTTGTTGCAGGATAACGCAGATAATATAACTACCTCTTGGGTCGGGCTAATTAATTACACCAAACCACAAACCTTGGTTTGACCACCCACCGATTAAATTTTACCCGACTTTGAACATATTATACAGGGTTGCCCACTTGTCCTTCTTTCTTAAATAGTACGTTTAATATTGATTTGATCAGAAAATGTTAAGTACATAAAATATACAGGGTGTTCCATTAAAAAAAAGATTTTTTTTTCCAATTTTTCTGCGGTTATCAAAGAAATATCAATAAAGTCCCTCTACAATAAATTTCGTTAAAACTCAACCTACAAAAAATTAAAACACATTCTAGTTTATGATAATCTTGGATTTGGTCACTCTCCAGTCAAGGATTGAGTAGATATGATTTTTTAAATAAACAGTAATTTCGGTGGAAATTTAACAAAAACTTGTTTTTTCTCCTAAAACTAAATTTATGTGGATAAAAGTCTTAACAATGTTGACTTAAAATTCGATGTAGATATCAAAAATATAAAAATATATAGGGTGTTCCATTAAAAAAAAAACAAGTACGGTCCTGTACAGATGAAACTGAGGCCCTTAGGGAACTCAAAATATTTTTAAATTGTAAACGAGAAATGTCCGAATAAAATATGTACTTAACATTTTCTGATCAAATCAATATTAAACGTACTATTTAAGAAAGAAGGTCAAGTGGGCAACCCTGTATATAACCGAATTTTCAAAGTTTTTCACACTTTTCCCACAGTTTCAGAGGTGGTTAAACGCTGAAAATGATGCGACTTTATTGTCTCGTGTCTCTAGACCGCAGAATATTTAAAATTATCGCTTGACCACCTCCCAAAGTTTGTGAAAAGTGCGATGAGGTTTGAAACTCTTACATGTAATTTGGGATTGGATAAAAATTAAACAATAGATGGTCAAATGATGATTTTCAATTTTCTGTGGTCTAGAGATACGAGACAATAAGCTGTACCATTTTTCAGCGTTTGACCACTTCTCAAAGATTGTGAGAAATGTGATGAACTCTGAAAACTTTGGGAAACGTTTGGGCGATCAAACGATAATTTGTGGTTTAGTATGACTAAGTGGCATGAAGAAGCAAGAGGTTGTTACATTTTCTGCGTTTGATCTTATTTCATTCAAGATATTAATTCGTTTTTTTTTTCGAGGGGTGTCTCACCTGGGAACATTTTGTACCAGTACTGTATGAAATGATTTTTTTCCGTACTATAGTATAATTAAGAATGTGTGATTTTCGCAAATATTTTGTCGAAATTTCGATACAATAATACAAAAAATTTTTACAACTTTTAAAATATTAATTAAAAGTCAGCATGCTGAAAGTCTCTTAGTCTTAGCACAAGATTATACGAGCTAAAAAAGCGTTCGACATCAACGCTGTTGACGGGACTCCAAATGCTTTGCAGAGCAGCCTTTGAAAAAGTACCATGGGCAGTTTTTGTCACCCACAATTATTGGGCCACGTCAATTTTGTCTGCAGTATTGATTGTATTTCTTAGCAATTGATGAAAATGGTAATAGCCATCAAATAGCTCATCGCAAGATATATCTTCGAATAACGTTCAAGCACACAGTCGAGGTTCAAAGTTTGAAGTTGAAGTTTGAATTTTTGAAGACTTTTTTCAATTGAAACTTGAAGCATCGATTTCAAAGACATGCAAGTTTCGCCATTTTCCATCTTTAAAGCGCTCTGGATTTTTTCGTTGAAATATTCTGTGCTCTGTCGAGATAAACATTGTTCAAGCTCCTCTAGTTTGGTCCACAACATATGCTCGTATGGTTATCTATTAAATTCATCAACTTCGGACAGAATTCTGATATAAAAATCATTTGCACGCGAATTTTTTTCGCGGAAATATCGTTTTTAAAATACTTTGTCACAAAAGTAGTGCTCCAATTACTACACTCGTATTCTATGAAAAAAGCGACGATCTAGTCTATATATAATCTTGTAAATATAAAACCGCTGCAAACCATGAATTCCACCGTGTTATGACTGGGTCGGGATATATAGTTTCCCAGGAAACAATAAATAGGCACTTTTCATTTTGCGAGAGAGCAAAAATGCAGATTTAACCTTCGAAGTTATAGAATTGAGTTCTTTGAATTCTTTCCTGAAAACATCTCCGACTAGGTTTATTTTACGAGTCCAACACTGGTAGTGAAGAATATCCTCACCAATAAGTACCTTTAACATCTTAAAACAAGCACTCATGTCTCATTAAAAGTATACACCATATTTTGTTAAATGAATTTTAGTAATATAAAATTGTTCATTGTCACCTTCCAAATTTTCATTCAAAGCTTCACTTTCGGTCTCATAGTTTCCACTGATTTTTCTTTTTACTCCTCTTAATGTATTTCCTTCTTTTAGTTGTTAACATATTTATTAAAATTCGAAAGAACCCATTTTATGACATAACAGGTTTTCTAATCTTAACTTTTAGATTTAAATGTACATAAAAAAACAAGCTACTTTTGCTGCTGAAGTCCTATCCGTCGTAATTATAATATTTTTGGCGTCTTTTACAGTACGTTCCGATTCATTGCGACGAAGTTCTTGTCAATTTTTTTTATGTATTTCATGTTTAGTATTTTCACAATTTTCAGGAAAAAATTCGATTGAATTTTCATTAACCGAGTAGTCAATCTTCTATGCTAGGTCTTGTTTAGCCTGTTCTGATGCAATAGTTCTTCTAAGTTTGTTGGACAATTTTCTGATTCTCTTTGATTTATCACTGGCCTCAGTTTCATTGGATTGGAATTTCCGAGAAAGCTTTCTAGAAACCAAAAGATCTCGAGCCTCACATAACAATTTTAACCAAAGCTTTTTATGTCCGTTAGAAATTCTAAACAGTTCTGGTTTCCTTTTTTAATTCCAAAAATAATTTTTAATTCAAATTAATCCGAAAGTTGCACTAAGTCTTGGTTTGCGAATTTATTCATATTATATAGATTATGATTATAGAAATATGACCGGACTACAGTTGAACATATTTGGAATAAATCTCTCTCAAACCTGAATTAAGGCCTTACAAATTCTTAACTCATCAAACCCTTTGTGAAGGCTTATTTTTGTCATCAAAAAGAAAACAATATATAATGAATTATGCGCAAAATATAATTTTAACTTCTCTTATTTTGTATCATTTCTATATTGAATAAACTACCATACCATGGAGATTTAGCAATCAACGTTAGGTCTGCGAAGTAGGCACCACAAAGTGGTCAAAAATCGACAAAAATGCTAGAAAGGATTGACCATTTATTGACCACTATTGACCATCAGCGATTTCGATTGACCACCTTTTGTTTAGGCTACAGCCGCTATACCCATATTTTGGGGTCTAATGGCCAATATAGACATTTTGTTCATCGGATACGATTGACCATCGTTTGACCATGTTTGACCACCTTTCACATTTTCAAAATTTTCAAAAAAAAAATTTTTTTCGAATTTTTTTTTACTGAAAACTCTAAAATTTTGTTGCAGTATAGGATTGACCAACGTTTGACCATGATTGACCACCAAATAATTTTTTTGAAAACTTAAAAATATTCGAAAAAAACGAAAAAAAAACAAGTTCATATCTCCAATGAAATGACATCAAACCCAGATAATGTTATAACCTCTTGCGTCGCATATTTCACAAATTTCGAGAAATGGTCAAACGCTGAAAATAATAGAACTTATTGTCTCGTGTCTCTAGACCACTGAAAACTGAAAATTGTCGTTTGACCACCCTCCGGTTAAATTTTATCCGATTTTAAAGTTACGTATAACAGTTTCAAACTTTTTCGCATTTTTCACAAATTTTGAGAGGTGGTCAAACGCTGAAAATAATAGAACTTATTGTCTCGTGTCTCTAGACCACACAAAACTGAAAATTATCGTTTGACCACCTTCCGGTTAAATTTTATCCGATCTTAAAGTTATGTATAACAGTTTCAAACTTTTTCGCATTTTTCACAAATTTTGAGAGGTGGTCAAACGCTGAAAATAATAGAACTTAATGTCTCGTGCCTCTAGACCACAAAAAACTGAAAATTATCGTTTGACCACCCTCCAGTAAAATTTTATCCGATTTTAAAGTTACGTATAACAGTTTCAAAGTTTTTCGCATTTTTCACAAAGTTTGAGAGGTGGTCAAACGCTGAAATTAATAGAACTTATTGTCTCGTGTCTCTAGACCACAGAAAACTGAAAATTATCGTTTGACCACCCTCCGGTTAAATTTTATCCGATCTTAAAGTTACGTATAACAGTTTCAAAGTTTTTCGCATTTTTCACAAAGTTTGAGAGGTGGTCAAACGCTGAAATTAATAGAACTTATTGTCTCGTGTCTCTAGACCACAAAAAACTGAAAATTATCGTTTGACCACCCTCCAGTAAAATTTTATCCGATTTTAAAGTTACGTATAACAGTTTCAAAGTTTTTCGCATTTTTCACAAAGTTTGAGAGGTGGTCAAACGCTGAAATTAATAGAACTTATTGTCTCGTGTCTCTAGACCACAGAAAACTGAAAATTATCGTTTGACCACCCTCCGGTTAAATTTTATCCGATCTTAAAGTTACGTATAACAGTTTCAAAGTTTTTCGCATTTTTCACAAAGTTTGAGAGGTGGTCAAACGCTGAAATTAATAGAACTTATTGTCTCGTGTCTCTAGACCACAGAAAACTGAAAATTATCGTTTGACCACCCTCCGGTTAAATTTTATCCGATCTTAAAGTTACGTATAACAGTTTCAAAGTTTTTCGCATTTTTCACAAAGTTTGAGTTTTTGGGGTCTTTTACAGTACGTTCCGATTCATTGCGACGAAGTTCTTGTCAATTTTTTTTTTAAGTATTTCATGTTTAGTATTTTCACAATTTTCAGGAAAAAATTCGATTGAATTTTCATTAACCGAGTAGTCAATCTTCTATGCTAGGTCTTATTTAGCCTGTTCTGATGCAAGTTTGTTGAACAATTTTCTGATTCTGTTTGATTTATCACTGGCCTCAGTTTCATTGGATTGGAATTTCCGAGAAAGCTTTCTAGAAACCAAAAGATCTCGAGCCTCACATAACAATTTTAATCAAAGCTTTTTAGACATTCTAAACAGTTCTGGTTTTTTTTTGTTTTTCCAAAAATAATTTCTAATTCACATTCATCCAAAAGTCGCGCCAAGTCTTGGCTTCCGAATTTATTCATATTATATAGATTATGATTATAGAAATATGACCGGACTACAGTTGAACATATTTCGAATAAATCTCTCTTAAACCTGAATTAAGGCCTTACAAATTCATCATCAAACCCTTTGTAAAGGCTTATTTTTGTCATCAAAAAGAAAACAATATATAATGAGTTATGCACAAAATATAATTTTAACTTCTCTTATTTTGTATCATTTCTATATTGAATAAACTACCATACCATGGAGATTTAACAATCAACGTTTAGAACTGGGTAATTCATTATTTCATGGAATGTGTAACATGAAACACTAAAACATGCGATAATGGAATATTTTACCTCTTTACAGTTAAAATCAATCTTTGATATAAAAAAAAACTAACGTTTCAAATTAACACATTGTACATGGTACCTGTTTTTCCATAAAACAAAAAAACCAGAGGAAAAAGTCAACACCGAATATATGCAGGAATTGGGAACAAATTAAGTTAAATCGGAAATATTCCGCTTGAATAAAAATAACATACCAACAGAACACGTATACACACTTTTGTCTCGGCAACTATATTTATTTAAAGCTCCAAAATATCCTATAAATAGGAAAAACAAATAAAAAGTTTTGTAGGGATAACAACGGTAATTCAACAGTTTTAAATGTTGGTTATTTTAGCGAAATAATGTGTAAATATTCGGTGAATGTTGCAGGGAATTTTGTTCAAGTGGAACGAACTAAAATTAAAATAATTACCTTAAAGAGTGAGTGCGTGATCGGTTTAAAATATTGTTTTTGTCAATGCAACAATTATGTCCTCTTTTTAATTTCGTCAATTTATTTACTTAACCTAAAAAAAATTATCTTAAAAATATTCGTTTAATAAAAAAAACAAGAAAGGTCGAGTTTCATTTTGACCTATTACAATATGAATTAAAACATTGATATCTAAATTATAGCAAAATATTTACAAACAGATCTCGATTGACTTACGCAACTTTATGTCTGCATAATTATGTTACTGTGTTACTCGTTTCATTTTCTGAGTAAAACCGTACAGCGAAGTCATTCACCACGTTTCTAATGCAAATTTGTCGTTACATATGTTTAGTATTAAACAGGCGTTCTGGTTTGACATATCGTACAACACTTAGCGAGATACGTTTTTTTTTCTTTTTTCATTCTTGTAGCAGACTCACTACTAACATATGGTTTCGTGTTAGAACTTCTAAAAGTATCAATTACTTCTAATAATCTTCCTTGATAAAAATCATATGTTACAAATGAAAGTACTTTTCTCCTGTTTTTTTTTATGACGTAACGAGTTTACTGAAAAATCTGCTTTCAGGAAATGTTTGGATTTGAAACGTGCGGACATAATTTTTATGCAGACACGTATTTAAATGAGACACCCACATTACTTGACGCTGTACTAATATTATCGTTTGCATACAGGAAGGAGTTTCGGCGCAAAAAAGGTGATGTAAACAACTTAATTTTGCAATAGTACGACAATTGAAGGAAATATCTTGTTAATCCACAATGATACTACATCAAAATCGTCTGACGATCATCTGACAAAGACGCTAACATCTATATTCATACCGACAATCAAGTCCTTCTAAATTAAATCTTAACTAGTTTGGAATTGTTGAGTTAAATATTATCCAGCTGGTCACAAATAACGTGGTATCGCCAAGGACACTACATTGCTAAATAATATGAACTGATACATTATGGAGCCAACATATATTTCCTTCGTTTTTTTTTATATGTGGTGGATGTTTAGTTGCAGGGACTCCTAAGCTATCGCTTATGTTACTTTAATGCCGTGCTGTTAATCGCTTTGCTCCCAACAACGAATGGTAAGTCGATCCGAATTTCCACTCTCCGAAAAAATGTCATTGTCATGCCAGAGAATTGAAACCAGACTCCTACCGTTCCGCCACAACGATAGCACAACTCCTAACTACTGCGGCTATTGATCCGTTTTCAAAAGCTCAACTCACAAAAGAAGCTTAACAATGAAGTTGATTCGTTTAGGCTACAGACACTACAGATATACGAGGGAGCATTTTTATATTCGCGGAATGGGGGATAAGGGGTGGAAATAAAAAAACCAAATTATTTTTCTTTTTCTATATATTCACCTGCAACACGGATACATTTTTCACATCTTTCAATTAATTTATTTATACCCTCATAAAAAAATGATTTCTCTTTATCTGCAAAATACGCCGAAACTGCCTCCTTGACTTCATCATCGGCAGTGAATTTTTTACCCCGCAGCTCTTTTTTTCATTTTCGGAAACAGGTAATAATCACTCGGGGCCAGGTCTGGGCTGTAGGGTGGGTGATTCACAATTTCGAAGCCCACCTTATGCAGGGCAGCTAACGCAACGCGGCTCTTGCGGACGGGCGCGTTGTCGTGCAAAAGCAGCACACCTTTCGTCAATTTTCCCCGTCTTTTCTCTTTAATGGCTTCTTTTAGTCGCTCTAATATTGAAACGTAATATTCTCCGGTTATAGAAACACCTTTATCTTTATAATCAATCAACAATATTCCTTCCGAGTCCCAAAATACCGTTGCCATGAGTTTCCCAGCTGATTGTGACACTTTAAATTTCTTGGGAGGTGCTGTGTCCTTTTTATGCCACTGCATGGAGTCTTGTTTGGATCCAGGTTCATAATGATGAACCCAAGTTTCGTCTCCAGTAACAATTCGACTCAATACACCATCCTTGTCTTCATTACAGAGGTCCAAAAATGCACGCGAACACTCTACGCGCTGTTGTTTTTGCGGCGGCGCGGCGTGAGCATTCTCGGCACCCATCTTGCGCTGACCTTAAGACATGCCGAGATGATCGTGTAGGATTTTAAAAATTGTTTTATCGGATACTCCAATCATTTCTGCGACTTGTTTCTTCTTTAGTCGAGCATCTTCGAGTACAATTTTTTCAACTTTTTGGAAAAATTCTGGCGTGGTCACCTCGATGCTCCTGCCCGGCCTCGGGTCGTCTTCAAGGGATTCCCTTCCTTGTTTAAATAAACTGTGCCACTTGTACACCATTGTTTTTCTTGGACAAAAGTCGCCGTAAACCAATGACATCTCATTCGTTATGGTCGCAACTGATTTTCCTTGCCTGGTAAGGAACTTTATAACGGAACGATATTCGATTTTTTCCATATTTCACTTTTCACTCCTGATTAGGTTACTTGGTTGACGATAGCTCAAAGACTAACTGTCTAATAACAATGAAACTTCGTATTTATACTAATTATGAGTCGCTGCACAGGCCACGCTCCCAATGCGCCTAATCACCCCCTTACAACCCGCTCGTTCCGCGAATATAAAAACGCTCCCTCGTATTTATCTCAAAAATTGAAATACAAAATGTTTGTTCGGCACAATTGGCTATATTTGTTTTCTTCAAAGACAAAATTTCCGTTCCATTATAATACTGACCAAAGTTTTGACTATGTTTAACCACTAAATCATCCAAGACTCAAAACCAATCTCAAAAAAGCAAGTTAATAATCTACAGTGTGTCCAAGATAAGAATGAACAGCATGGGGATCTCGGAAATGGTAAGAAATACGGGGTCGATTAAATTAGGGAAAAATAGCGCATTTACGTGGCTAATAATATGCCATTTAGAAAGTTTTAATATTCCGAGTAGTTTTTTTTAATTTTTTTATTTTTATTTTTTTTTATTTTGTTTTTTTTTTGTTTGAATACATAGTTATCAACATAATTTATTAAAATAAAACAAAATTATCCTTCTCCTCCATCCTCATTATAGGAGGGTTTAAGGGTGTCCGTCTATATACATTTTATTTAATGGTCCTCTGATTTTCTAAGAAAAAAGGTCGATTTGCACAACATCTTTAAAAATGATCAATTTCTATGGAAGTGGTGCTTTATTGGTTCATAAAATTTGAACCATTTAGACACTACCTAAGTAAAGAGAAATATTTTTTTTTATTAAGGGCAATATAAATTTTTGGCTGTAATATTGTTACTTATCCCTAAATTCCTGAAACACAGATGACATTGGCGGACTACAAGATTATTTCATGAACCTCAATATTCTCAGGAAAGCATTTTTAATTTTATTCCGACACTTAACTGTTTCTGTTACATTTCTAAAGACAACAATGATGCTTTGTTACATCATTCAATTTATTCAATTACTAACCTACCTATTTACTTTATTTTTCATTCGAACTTGCGACACAAAGAAACATCACGATATGAGAAGAAAGAGCGTTCAAATAGACACTATTAATTCATTCAATTGTAACGTCAACATATGACACATTCTACAAGCAGCAGAGATGTTATATAAAACGGCCGACCATCCATATGGATATAATATACGATCCGAACAAGAGACCGAACATAAGATTATGCCTGGAATGACTCACGCTATTGATTCTAACAGGTTTTTTTCATCACTCGTGGCTCGTGTTTTTGTTTTGCTTGTAGGTTTGTGCACCTTGAGTTCTAAAAATATCTATAACTCGTTAATTGAGATGAAAGTTTAAACATCCATCATTTAGAATATGTAATAATACTGTTTGGAATTCATACATGACATGGAAATTGCAATTGCATTCGATTACAGTGCAATAAGCTTAAACATCTTTTGCTACCGGAGGACTTGGTATAGAAACAGGTTGGAATACAACAATTAATAATAATTTGTTTCTTTTTTTAAAGAATATTTGGGTTTTAGAGATCGTCCAGTGATACATAATAATAAAATTTATTATATCATCACTATTAAGGGCAACCGTTAGGTACAAGGAAGGTGGAAATATACAATAATTGCAGGAAAAACGTGATTTTCAAGGTTGGTTGACACTAAAGTTGTAATTTTAGCGATAAATATCAGATATAATAATTATCATACAAAGTTACATAATTGGCATCCTTCCATTACTTTCATTAAGTACTGCTAATTAAAAATTTTATGTCCAAATTAAATTTATAAATAGTTGTAAAATTGTATTTCTCCTATCTGTCTAGAAAAGAAATAGGATATAAATAATGTAATTAAAATATGTAATTGGCAAGAAAAATTACATGTTCTAGACTTAACGCTTGGTTCCACTAATAATTGCAGCATTAAACCGGTTACTTGCATGTTTGTAGCGATATAATTCATTGATTGCATTCGCTTTATTAATTTTGCCTGCAAGGTAACAGAAACTATCATAAGTCATATTTTATTACAATAAATCTTGCAGCTTAAAATCCGTTTCTTGTTTTTAATCCGTAAGTCAAGATGTTATTCATTTTTAAGTTGAATTTTTATTAGTTGCGTCTGGTAATAGCTTCTAGATTTTGGCGATAACTTTTCTGACATTTACTTTTACACGCGTTTATTTTAATATTAAAATTAAATGAAATTAAGACAATAAAGACATATAAAAATAAAATTTCTGTATTTAATTTTTTTCTATAATAATTGGAACATTCTACAGATAAAAAGTTACCAAAAAAGGGTGCCACTTGAAGAAAATGAGTGGAGTGTGGGAGGGTGAGGAAGGGGGGAAGAGTTCTAATAACAAAATTTTATGTGTAATGTCACAAACAACCAAAGATTTTGAAGTAGGACCTAACAAAGTTCGCAAACAAAAAATATCGACTCAAATTCAATCTTATAATAATAATCCCAAAAATGCTTGACACGACTTTGTACCTATACCTACTACACAAAGTATTATTTCTTGTTTGAGTAATATTGAGCCAAGAGTTTGAAGAGTTTATTATCGTGATCAGGTATGTCAATGTTAAGGTATCGACAAGCATTTTCAAATGGTAATGGAATATTCTGGAACTGCTTAAAAATTGTTTTTAATAAACATATTGGTTATTTATGGGAAAATAAATGAACCACAAATATCACTTCTGGCATTTATAAGAGAAGCTTCTGCAAGCTGCATGAAAGGAAAAAGAAAATCTTCTAATTCGAGACCAGCGCCAAAACGGAATGATAGAGTAACTGTTGCGTAATATCAGAAATTAAACTCCGAAATATGTAGAGAGGATCATTGGCCCAAATTTACCCAAAAAAGAAGACAATGTGAAATGTGTAGTGCTCTAAGAAAAAGCCATATATCAATAAGAAAAACAAAGCGCAACGTTTTAAATTCGCTAAAACGCACCTGAAAAAAACCAATATCATTTTGGAGGGATGAGTGATAAATTTAATATGTTTGGGTCAAAATTACACAGCAGGTCTGCGAAGTTGGCACCACAAAGTGGTCAAAAATCGACAAAAATGCTAGAAAGGATTGACCATTTATTGACCATCAGGGATTTCGATTGACCACCTTTTGTTTAGGCTACAGCCGCTATACCCTTATTTTGGGGTCTAATGGCGAAAATGCTAAAATTACCCAATATAGACATTTTGTTCATCGGATACGATTGACCATCGTTTGACCATGTTTGACCACCCTTGACATTTTCAAAATTTTCAAAAAAAAATTTTTTTTCGATTTTTTTTTACTGCAAACTCTAAAATTTTGTTGCAGTATAGGGTTGACCAACGTTTGACCATGATTGACCACCAAATAATTTTTTTGAAAACTTGAAAATATTCGAAAAAAATTATCATATCTCCAATGAAATGACATCAAACCCAGATAATGTCGCAACGTCTTGCATGGTATTTTTCACAAATTTCGAGAGGTGGTCAAACGCCGAAAATAATAGAACTTATTGTCTCGTGTCTCTAGACCACAAAAAACTGAAAATTATCGTTTGACCACCCTCCGGTTAAATTTCATCCGATCTTAAAGTTACGTATAACAGTTTCAAAGTTTTTCGCATTTTTCACAAATTTTGAGCGGTGGTCAAACGCTGAAAATAATAGAACTTATTGTCCCGTATCTGTAGACCACAGAAAACTCTACAATATCCCTTACTCCACCCCATCTCCCTCTCCTTCATTAGACGCGCATTGTATACCTACAAAAATAAAATTCCTGTATTTAATTTTTTTCTATAATAACTGGAACAACTTCAACTATTAGCAACAATTTCAATCAACACAATTACACACACGAACTGCACAGCAAGAGTTGCAGCGGTAGTCATGCAAGCAATAAGAAGGCACTGCAACTAGCACCTACTCAGAAATTAGGCAAGTTACAGCATTTTCAATTACCGAGTCATAATTCAATTACTGCAATACACAACTAAACAGATTGGCAACTTTAATACGATATTTTATTTTGTGGATATAACAACGCATCACACGAGAAGAAGGTGCAGCAAAATAAGTATTACTTATTTCGCTCAGAAACAACTGTTTACGTAACATGTGGCGACGTAGAACTGATCATTAATTCTTGGCTTTATTCAAAACGGAGGTTCCGCAAGCAATTCGTAAATTAATTATGTATAACCTTAAGAAAGGAAGGAAAATAATTAAGACAAATAAATCAAATTATGAAGAAATCTCATGCGACGCTTCAATATATATAGGAAATAGATATCAACAATTACAAACTTGTGAACGGGAAATAGGCCACGGTTAGGCAGACCGAACAAATCGAACGCTATTCGAAAGCGGGCTATTAATATAGATAATAAGGCGAAAATGCTTAACTTAGCCAATATAGACATTTTGTTCAATGGATACCATTAACCATCGTTTAACCATGTTTGACCACCTTTCACATTTTCAATTTCATTTTTATTTTACTACAAACAATAAAAATTTTGTTGCAGAATAGGATTGACCAACGTTTGACTATGATTGACCACCAAATAATTTTTTTTGAAAATTTAAAAATGGTCACAAAAAAAAGAAAAAGCAAGCTCATCTCCAATGAAATGACATCAAACCCAGAAAATGTCACAACCTCTTGCTCCAGGCTACTTAATCATAGCAAGTCGCCAATCATCGTTTGACCACCCACCGGTTAAACTTTATCCGATCTCGAAGGCCCATACAACAAGAGTTTTCAAAGTTCGTTGCACTTTTCGCAAGCTTTGAGAGGTGGTCAAACGCTGAAAATAGTAGGACTTATTGTATGGTATTGAAGACTCTGTTGTATGAGACTTCGAGATCGGATAAAACTTAACCACTGGGTGATCAAACGATGATTTCCGATTTGCTATGATTTAGTCTGGAGCGAGAGGTTGTGACATTTTCTAGATTGGATGTCATATGGTTGGAGATATGAACTTGTTTTTTTTCCCCCATTATTTTCGACTATTGTTAAGTTTTCAAAAAAATTATTTGGTGGTCAATCATAGTCCAACATCGGTCAATACTATCCTGGAACAAAATTTTAGTGTTTGTAGTAAAAAAAAATGTTTTTGAAAATGTGGAAGGTGGTCAAAGGATGGTAAATCGTATCCGATGAACAAAACCTCTATATTGCGTAGTTTTAGCGTTTTCGCCATTAGATCCCAAAATATGGTTATTGTGGCTGTAGTCTAATCAATGTCAAATGGTCAATAAATAGTCAAACACAGCATTCTTGTCGATTTTTGACCACTTTGTGACGCCAACTTCGCGGACCTGATTTTGGCGACCATTTTGTGTCGTACAGTGCAGCGCAGCGTAATGTGGTATGCTCCAAATATGTAGCGTAGTGCTGCTATAGTGCAGTTTCACCCATGTAAAATGAAACAATGCGTCCTATATCTTACTAAGCAGCAGCTGCACTGCAGCTAATATCAAAACCTAGCTGCGCGACAAAATATTCTTCGAGAGACAACTTTGCTGCGTCGCGTAGTGCAGTATAGTGTCGTGTTGTTCTAAGAGTAAGTGTTGTATGGTTCAAAAATGAAGCGCCATCATCAGTTACGTCAATGTTAAGGTATCGACAGGCATTCCAAAAATGATAATGGAAAAAGAACATCTACTAATTCGGGACCAATCTTCAAAAATTAGACTCAGAAATATGTTGGCCCAAATTTAGCCAAACAAGAAGACATTGTGACATGTGTACTGCTTTAGGAATCCAATTGAAACTACATTTAACACCTTCGGAGTGTGAAGTTTGATAATAATAATGTCATAAACGTTCAATACTTTCTAACCAACCCCAGAGATACCAGGACCTAATACTTCACAGGGCAATGGGTTTTGGGTTGTATTACTAACTATATTGGCTATCACCAAAAATCTGTCAAACAAGTCCCTCAATAAATTAGATTTAATATCTTTAACAAGCGTATCGATGATCATATCCTCTCAATTATAAGTGCATCGCTCCGATATACAGCAAAGTCTAGAATACGACTTAGAAGGCTGCTTCTCCTTTCAAATAAGACTATCTGTTTACAACATGGACTAAAAAAAAATTCTTGATACCTTCAAAGGGAGCTGAATAACATGAATGATTGGGTTACATAACCTATTGATTATTTTTATGTCATTACTTACAATTACCGACTTTCCACTGAACCCATCAGTTTTTCAAAACTGCAGAATCCAAATATGCTTTCGAGAAACCAAACGATTAAGGGTTTTACTAAAGAATTTAAACGAAAGCTCTTTATAGCTGTTTGAAATTCTAACCCTAGTTTTGATTCATTTGAAAATGTATAATATTATTCGGGAAATCTTTGATCAAAGCTTTCCAAAGAATACCGAAAAGAAAAGCATAATTTTTGCTGTATGTTAAGATGGGTTATGGTCTGCTCGTAAAGAGATTTCATTTTAAAGTAGTGTTGGCTAAATTGCTTAAAATATACATATTTAAGAATAAATTAATCACAATGATTGCTGGTGGAATTAAGCTTCGTTTATTGGCTAACATGTATTAGTAGAAACATCAAAAGTTCAACATTTTTAAATATAATTTTTTATAAACAATATTACACATATTAAACCACCAAATCTTATCAATCTATTTCATTATTAATTTCATAAATCGACTGGATATATTTCTCCACTTACCTGATACTATATCCGACTGTAAGAGAACCAGACAACAAAATCCAAAGTACACAATTCCCTGCTTCAACTTAGTAGTGGTCATATTGTCGACGAATACAACCAACATATTCAACACTCACACATTAAATTTACCCAACACAGAACCGATTCAAATCGACAAGCACAATATCCACGTTTTACGAACGGAAAATATTTCTTAGTTTTAGTTATGTGCAGGTGATAACACTGATTGTTTTACAAATACAAGAACGAATGCGATAATTTTTACGCAAATAAAACGCGGAAATTACCGGCAGCACTTCCCCTACGGCGTATTGGAAGTCACTGAATTTGTGTTGTTTCAATGGGAGCGAATGCTGCTCGCCGGATCCGGTTCGAGATAGTTCGGATGTAGTGCCGACGATGACCGAAGCTAAGCGCTGACTTTGAACAGTCGGTCGTCTTGATGTTGTGTTGCATTTTATTTCCAGGTAAATGGGGATATAGCTTCTTGCGATTACAAGAAATATTTCTTGCTGATGCAGCCTTGTTAATATACTTTTTTTTATACCATATAAGTAAGCGACCGCAATTTCTACGTTAGATTGCTATTCAAGCGCAAATTAGAGAACGGTGAAGCGAACTTTGTTCTGTACAATTTCAGAATAAAATCTCTTAAACTAACTTCAATTACACCACCTCTAAACTGCGTATTTTGAGTAACTTCCTGGTCGAAAATATCTTATCATTGATAGCTAATAAAAACAAGATAATTAAATTTTGTACTTCGATTCAATACCTATTTAGCTGACATGTATGCTAGAATATAACTCGGAAGATTAAATTACAATAACATAATTAAGTCAAGCTAAGAGCCGGCAATTACTACGTACATTTATGGTGTAGGCAGCAAGAAAGATTCTGATGCATCTCAACTAGATTAAGTTGTAATGCTTATGTCAACTCTTAATAGAAGGCAAGACGCTGTAATTTGTGTACGCCACTATGATGGTCAAAACTTGTTCATTTCCTTCACTTACAACCTCAAGTGGAACGGCTTCAATTTGATCTGGGACACATTATGTTACTTACAAAATGATACCCTGCACTCTTTATGAATTGATATGATTGGTTAGTCCTAAGGCTGTAAGTACAAACTCCCTGGAAGATGAGGAAGTTATGATAGCTTTCAATTAATTTTTAACTTACGACGTGCATTGCAAGTTGAAGACCACTGATCACTGAAAATTGATATGAATGTTATCAAATGAATATGCAGAAGTATTTGTTACAGACAGTTTATGGTGATAATCGTCTATCAGGTGCAAGAGTGTTTGAGTGGTATAGAAGATTCAAAGATGGCAAGGAGAATTGTAAAGATGATGAACGGTATGGACGCCCTCGAACTTCTAAAACCAACTTCAACATTCAAAAAGTGAAAGAAATTGTTCAAAAAGACCGTCTATTAGGTGTGAGAGCTATTGCAGAGCAAGCAAGTCTTAATAAGGGAGTGGTCAGACAGATTTTGCATGAAGAGCTTAACACCAAAAAGGCTTGTGCAAAGATGGTGCCC
Organism: Holotrichia oblita; assembly: GCA_023690525.1. NCBI lineage: Eukaryota > Metazoa > Arthropoda > Insecta > Coleoptera > Scarabaeidae > Holotrichia > Holotrichia oblita. The sequence goes on from CM043023.1 coordinate 37,815,744, forward strand.
AGACCGCTTTCTCCAAACCAAAAACACAAATGAATGAACATTTGTGCTAACGTTCTGCAAACTATCCAAACTGACCCGACCTTTTTGAAAAGCGTGCTTGTTTTCTTTGATATTCGTGGAGTTATCTACATTAATTTTGTTCCAGAGGGTCAAATAGTTGACCAAGATTATTATTTAGAAGTTTTGAAAATTCTCCGTGAAAGAATACTCCACCATGACAATGCACCAGTTCACAACGCTCTCAAACTTACAGGGTATTTGGCCAAACACTGGATCATGCTAATGAGACATCCACCTTATTCACCAGATTTGGCTCCGTGTGACTTTTATATATTCCTTAAAATCAAAGCCCAGCTGAAAGAAACCCGTTACGAGTCTGTAGATGAGGTCAAGGCAAAAGCGGCACAGTTCTGAAGGTGACTTTCAGCACTGCTTCGCGCAATGGAAACTTCGAACTTGAAGCGGTGTGTGGCTCGGGAGGGAGACTATTTTGAAGAGGATTAATGTTTCATTATTAAATTTTTAAAGCCCTAGTCTCATTATTTAGTTGTCAGACCTCGTATAGATCTTTTGCGAATATTTTTGCAAATAGCTTGGATAAAAATTATAATGACTTTATAAGAATTAAGGAAAAACTAAAATCCAAAATTACCAATCGAATTCACAAGAAAATGAACTAAAAAGACCTACCAAATCTGCAATGGATCGGTGATCTAAATCACTATCAACGGACCAATACGTCCACTAAAGGGCAAGATGTGACCTAAATCACAATTTATTATTTTAAAAGATTCACCCTAACCTCAAATAAAAAAAACTTTTCAATAGAGCTAAAAAGAAAACCATGATAGTCAAGTCATCAGAAAAATAAACCAAAGATAAGGCAGCAAGCCCTACAAAATGATTCAATCGAATATCTAAAAAATAGGTGTAGCCAAATATAATTGACGCAAAATTTTTAAAATCCTAAAAAGAGTTAACTTTAAACCAGGTTCTCTACATTACTAAAAACGCAGATCAAATTTAATTAAACCTAACCAAGGATAATTGATTGCCAACCAAATCCTTAAAAATCCCAGAAATGTTAAGGTGAACGAACCAAATTCGGAAACTCCAAAGCCTGTAAAATCGATGCATCACAATGGAACTCTTGAAAATCCAAGAAATCTAAAATGTTAATAAGACCACACCCACATCATTTAAAAAATTCATTAAAAAAGACTTATCTAGGGACCTGCGAATAAATTTTATTAAAACTGAGTGCCAACACCTGCAAAATCCTGATTCAATCCAATGATTAACTTGCAAAATCTAGAAAATATGTATCTCTAAATATAACCAACTCAAACTCCCAACAAAGTTCAACTTCACCTGATCTTAAAAATTACTAAAAATACAGACCAAACTCAACCAAAGCTAATCAACGAAAGATTTTAAAATGTCCAACCAACGAACCAAATTCTAAAAATTCAACACCATTTCCAAATTATAAAGAAAATTTAATAAAAATCAAATCCAAAATATTTTTTTTTACATCAAGCAATAAGCCAACCTCCCATAATTTTTTATTTTACTTGTTCATTCGACCCTACTAATCAGAAGACTTCAAAGAGAATTTGCTCTAAACTCTAATGAAAGCAACAAATTTTATAATAACCAATAGCCAACTCGAATAATTTTAGGACGCTTTTAGGATGGACACAATACCAGCAGGAGCATTCGTCGGCTAAAACTCCTACAATCCTTATTAATCTGTTCCTCATTTGGTTTCGTCTACCTAGAATTCAACCATTATTTTCTTATACAGCCTCAGGTTGGACGCCAAAATGTTATCACAGCGCTTTATAGCAATGAATAACTAACTCAACACAATAACGCAAAGGAATGCTCTATGAGAATTGTGACAGATCTTCACGCACAAACTTTGTGGTGTTTCTTAATAATGTTTTGATATGAACTTTCATAGCAATACGACTAGTTTTAAATAAAGGGAAGAAGCCGTATAATTTTTTTAGACGAAAGCAATCTAATCATTATAAGATTTTCTGGGAAGTGAACACTTGTTTATCGATTCTGGATATTAAAGACTGTTGCACTAAACTGCACAATCATATACCCAACTTTGCCATTACGACACCTATATATGCTTCCTAATTTAATTATTTTACAGCCCCCTAAAGGGTCCCATCTTAGACAAGAAGTCAGTGGTTGACACCCATTTATTTCTCATCTCTTTGTCAGTTTTTTTTTTCTATATCGTATTAATACATTCCTAGTCTCAGAAGAGTTGGTCTAGAAAATATGTATCTCTAAAAATTTTGAATTGGTTATGCAAAATTATTATTATTATTTTGTTCACAGCTTTTAACTGGATCTATCCATGAGGTACGGCTTCAAGAAGCAAGTACCCTCACATGTTGGGTGTATGATTCGGTGGCGCTTGTTACATAAAGAATAGCAAGTTATAATAGATATGGGAAGGATGTAAAAGGGAAAGTCTAGCCTAGTCATCGTGTTCTCCGAGTGTATGCCTAACTATATTACAGGTGTTTAGGAGGATTGCCTTCTGCATTTGGATATACGTGTCGGGTCTGATTCCCAGATTCTGTAAACTTTCCGCTAGTCTGTGGGGGATCTCTACCGTAGTCCCCAGTATGACAGGTACGATGATAACTTTCTTTTGATGCCACATATTTTCAATTTCCTTCGCCAGCGGAAGGTTGTGGGGCAGGGGTACTGCAATATCAATTAGGTAGGTGGTTTTTTCAGGTATATCCATTACGATGATGTCAGGAGTGTTAGCCTGGATATACACGTCCATCGGTACTTCCCAATTCCAGAGAATCTTGCAGCGGGGTGTGTCTAGCACTCTCTCAGACGAGTATTTATAATGACGGGGTTCCTCAATCGGGATGTCATACCTTTCACAGAGCTTAAGGTGCAAGATCTTGGCGACGTCATTGTGCCTATCGGTGTATTGGTTGGGAGCCAGTACAGTACATCCTCCAATCAGGTGGTCGATTGTTTCTTCTTTCTGCCCAGACATACGGCATCTATCGTTTTGGACACCCGGAACCTTCATTATATGTTTACGGTAGGATTTTATAGCTATCACTTGATCCTGGATGGCAAAAATGAAGCCTTTAGTTTCCGCATAGAGGTCACCACGAGTCAGCCAGGTGAACGTGGCGTATTATTATTATTATTTCAAGCAATCTTTATTCAAGAGAATAAGTATATACAATGCATACGGCCTATACTAAGGTAAGTAATACATTGGCAATAAGTATGTGAGTAAGAAATTATAAAAATGTACAAATAACTAAATAAAAATGTATAACAATATCACAGAATTATCACAAAATTAGACTATTGCAGGGCTGTGTCGTTAATCATCCTCGCCGATCACCCTTCGTACAATGCTGCACGTGCTCAGCAAGACTGCCTTTTGCAATTGCAGGTACATGTCTCGCTTTAATCCTAAGGTCCCCAGTCCGTCATAGATGGTGTGCGGAATTTCTCCAGTGGCTCCAACTACTATGGGAATGATAGTGACTTTTTGCTGGTGCCATAGTTTTTTAATCTCATCGGCTAAAGGTATATATTTTGAGATTTTTTCCTGATGTTTTGAGCCTATGTTGTGCGGTAGCGGCACTGCTACATCTATAATGTATGTATGTTGTTTCAGTATGTCAACCAGCACTATATCCGGGACGTTAGCGGAGATGGTCTTGTCAGTCGGAACCTCCCAATCCCACAAGATCTTATATAGAGGTGTCACTATTGCTTTCTGAGGTGAGTATTTATAATAAGGGACTTTTTCAACCTCAACCTCATGCAGTTCGCATAGCTTTTGGTGCAGAATCTTTGCTACATTATTGTGTCGGTCTGTATATTCTTTTGGTGCCAACACGGTGCAGCTACCCATCAAATGATCTATGGTCTCATCTTTTTGACCGCAGACTCTACATTTTGCATTTGGCATATTCGGGTCCTTTAAAATATGCTTCCTATACGATTTGGTGGCGACTACCTGGTCCTGCATCGAGAATATGAATCCTTCCGATTCCGCGTACAGATCTCCACGCGTTAGCCAGGCAAATGTGGCTCGTCCGTCTATATGTGGGTCCTCCAACAGCGTCGGGTATCTCCCATGCAAGGGCTTCTGCTTCCATTGCTGCACCATGTCGGCCTGGGTTCCGCGTCTGACCAGCCCCCCATCGTGTTCGCGCTTCATCTTCAGCGGCGTGACGTCATCGTTCCTAGTTACCGCCATGTGAATTTCACTATCTTCCCTTTTAGAGTAGAAGTAATTTCTGAGATTTTCTACCTGACGCTGGTGTAGATCACTCGCTCTTGGGATGCCTCTACCACCTTGGTGTCGGAGGAGGTGGAATCTTTCTACAGCACTTCTGGGGTGGTGTGCTCGATACTTTGTGAAGGTTTTTCTTGTTAGTCGATCTAGATTCTGCAGTTCCGTGTCTGTCCACGCGAGTATACCGTAGCTGTAGGTTAGTACTGGTATGGCATAGGTGCAGGTCGCCCTGACTTTATTCTTCCCCACCAGCTCGGTTTTCAGTATTGCCTTCAGGCGTTGTGTGTATCTGTTCATTAGTAACCTTTTACATAGTTTTTGATCTATTGGTCCAGATTGCAAGTATCCCAGGTATTTATAATGTTCCTGCTCCTCCATACTCTCTATGGCGCCCTCGTCTAGATTGTAATTATTATTATTATTATTATTATTATTATTATTATTATTATTATTATTATTATTATTATTATTATTATTAACCAAATCTTAAAAATTATCAAAAATACAGACTAAACTCAACCAAATCAACGAAAGTTAGAGCCCTAATCTCATTATTTAATTGTAAGACCTTGTAATAAGATAAAAATATCGAAACAAAACAAAACAATACTGAAATAAATGATTGAGGTTTGAAAAGAGATTGAGGGCTATGTAATAGGGTTTTTCAAACGTGTAAAATTATTTAGGTGTTACGGTACATTTCAAGAACTCTGTATATGTATTTTTATCAGCTCTGTAAAGGTGGACAATATTGAATAAAGGTGTCAAAACTATAATTTAATAAAAAATATTTAAATGACATGACAAATTTATTGTCACATATCATGTAGGACAACATAACCTACATATATAAGGCTAAAAAGTATCCTTACAGAAAAGCACAACACGGTATAACAATCTTCTCTGTAATAATATATGATATCAAGCAAACATTTCGTATGAAAATAAAAAAGGAAAGCAAAGAACAAGTCATCATTATTTTTTTCAATATTTGCTAACGTAGGCATATAAAATCAAATAAATTTTTTACGCTCTTTTTTTCTGTTGGCTTGCTGACTCAGACATCAATTCCGGACATCTAATGGCAGAATTGTATATACACATCGATATAAGTAAATCAACTAAATTATTCATGTAAGATGGCCTTTTTTAATATCAAATAGGAGCAAAATTCATAGCTTTCGGTAAATATTTGTTAACGTAATGTGTATTCGGAACATATACAAGATGAGATGGATTGAAAATTGGAAAACAGGAACAAGGTAAGCAAACTTAACGTGAAGTTGGGGGAAATATACTCGTACATATATAGTAGGAGTATATATTTATCGTTTTTCCCTGATATACCGCATCTACAGGTCTCATACAGCATTAGGTGTAGTTTATGTCGTTTTTTATGCTGATTCTTAAATTAATTTTAAATTTGCTTCATCACGTCAAGATTTTGAAAAAAATTTTTCAAAATGTACTAACTTTTATTATAAAAAACATATTACAAGATATGTACCGGGTGTTCCACAAAAATTTCCAAAGGCTGTAATGTCTTTATTTATCATCTGATTTTAATGATCTATATATGAAACTGTAGGGTTTCGTAAAGACCACAAACAGCAATGCAAATTATCTGTTTGTCAGGTATAATTCGCGAGAAACGTAATTCAACTTTTTTTTTCAAATTGCACTATTTTTTTTTTTTGATTTTTATAAAAGTACATTTTCTAACGATTCGAATAATGTCATGAAAACATATACTTAAATAAGGAATAATCCAAGAAAAAGACAAGTTTTTGCAAATTTTTATATGGCAAAACTGACAGTACCTAGGTAATGAATTGGGGTACGCAATTAAACAATCACAGGGTCTTTTTTAATCAACTACTGGTCACTGTCAGTTTGAGTGATCAACGCATTGTCAAAAACACCGTTCATTATAATAAACAAGTTTGTATAAGTTTAATTTCGATTTATTTTAATATTAATAGAAAATATGAATTTTGAATATTTAACGGATATGCTTGAAGTTTATTTTGAATGTGGGAAAAGACCATGTGACGCTATTAGAATTTATCAGGAACGTTTCCCTGATAGGGAATCACCACATCACAAGAAATTTGCACGACTGGAAGCCAATTTGAGGATGTACGGATCTTTTAAAAAGCCAAAAAAAGACGTACGAACTACAGATGAAAATTTAGTTCTAAACTTTTTATTCATGGTTGCGGAAAATCCTAAGACGCCCGTTAGAGAGATTGTTAACAACATTGGATCTTCCAGTACAACAGTACATTCTATTTTGAAAAAAAAAAAATTAAAACCGTACAAACCTCAACGGATCCATCATTTGCTGGAAGACGATTATCCACGAAGAATGCTATTTTGTAATTTTTATTTAAATAAATTACGAGAAGATCCACTATTTTATTCTAAAATTCTCTGGTCGGATGAGTGTACCTTCACGAATAATGCCATATTTAATAGAAACAATCATAGGTATTGGAGCAATGACAATCCTGGATTTCTTATTGAAAATAATATCCAGAGAAGGTTCTTTTTAAATGTTTGGTGTGGAATTTTAGATTCTAGATTAATTGGACCATATTTTATTGACGGTAACCTAAATCAAGAAAGATATCATATATTACTCGAAGAAATAGTGGACAATCTAGAAGAATTGCCCATTGCTCAATACGCACAAATTCGAACAAGATGGCGCTGCTGGAGCAGTATTTATAGGAAAGTGTTTTGGATTTTTCATTTGATTATTTTGTCTGATCTAAACAACAAAAGTGTTTATTTTATTGTCTGTATTTTTCATAATTATGGATAAAAACAACGTTGTGATTGTTTAATTGCGTACTCCAATTCATGACCTACTGTTAGTTTTGCCATATAAAAATTTGCAAAAACTTGTCTTTTTCTTGCATTATTCCATATTTAAGTATATGTTTTCATAACATTATTCGAATCGTTAGAAAATCTTCTTTTATAAAAATCAAAAAAAAAAAAAAATATAGTGCAATTTGAAAAAAAAAGTTGAATTATGTTTCTCGCGAATTATATATGATAAACAGATAATTTGCATTGCTGTTTGTAGTCTTTACAAAACCCTACAGTTTCATATATAGATAATTAAAATCCGATGATAAATAAAGATATTACAGCCTTTGGAAATTTTTGTGGAACACCCGGTATATTGTAGTGCCGAGTACTGAGTGGACATGCCTAAACATGTCCTTGCCTGTTTCCTACGTCAAAGCCTTTGAAGCACTAGAAAACTCCAAGATCCCAACCAAACAACACCCAATGACCGCCAGAAGGACATTGGGACAGAAGTGAAGCTGGAAGAAGATGGGCCCACCCATTACCCAATGACATAAAGGGAATATTACGCCTTTAATAGAAAATTATATATATAATTTATATGTTCACTATTTTGGTCTAAAAATTAAATATCAGGACGAGGAATGGGCTCCTCACAATTGCTACGAACGGTCTGCTGTTACTCTGAGGGCTGGTCAAACCAGCCATTTGCAAAACTTTCGATTTGTCTGTGCCTGTGTCTCATTGCTACTTTTGCTGCACGAAAACTTTCGGGTTCTCCAACAAAATCAAGACGCTAGTGAGTCTTCTGTTACTCATCCAGCATCTCATCCAGTTCTCTCGTAGTGTTAATTGTTATAACTTATATCATTATAAAGCTTAAATTCTCTACTACTGGGTTTTTCAAGTTTTGTGTGTTTTGATTTATTGTGTTCGGATTAATTTGACTGGTAAGTCTTCTGCTAATACTCACTTATTGTCAGTGGATTTAGTTTTTCTCTTTTTCTTTTTGTAACTGGAATGTTTGCCGTTTTTCTCGGATATATTTTTTTGTGTGCATATCGGAATTCTTTTTAGTTCAACGTTGTTTATAGATTTTTTCCTTCGTAATCTGTTCGTGATCCTTACCGCTGCCTACTTTTCCACTTGTGTGTACTAAGTCGTCGCGAAGGGCACCGCTGGCGTGAAACGTTTATCCTTATCCCATCCCGATATTTAATTGCTTGAAATTATGCCTGCTTGCGCGTGTTGTCGTGCCGTTGTTGAAGCTCACAAAGTAGTTGATTGTTGTGTATGTAGCAAAAATTTTAATATAAATTGTGTCAAAATCACGACCGCTGAGGCTCGCAGAATTCATTTAAAAACAGGCATTACCTGGACCTGTAAAAATTGTTTGCAACTAGGAAATGACTTAAATGGCCTCAAGTCAGTGATAGTTTCTCTCCAAGATGAGATAAGGGTATTAAAGGAGACTGTTTTGACTTCTCCTCCTTCTGCCTCGACATCATTGCTTGAAACCGAAAAAGTTATTCAGGAGATAGCTGACCGTGAGCGCCGGAAGACGAATATCATGATCTTCCGTTGTAAGGAAGCAAGGTGCGAGAACATCAAGGAGCAGATCGATTTAGATACCAGTCTTGTGAATGATATATGTGCAACAATTCAGATTTCCGCTACTGTTTCCAAGGTCCTCCGATTGGGAAAATATGATTCGAGCAAAACATCAAACGCTCGTCCAATTAAGGTTGTTTTTTCTAACGAGTCCTCTGTCTCAGATATTATACGCAATATAAACAAACTCAAATCCAATCCAAAGTTTTCATCTTTATCAATATCTCGTGACAAGACCCCAATGCAAATGGAAATACACAAACTGGCCAAATTGGAGCTTCAGAATCGCATAAAGGCCGGAGAATCAAACTTAAAAATAAAATATACCAAGGGTGTGCCTAGTGTTATTTCTTCTTTAAACTGAACCAGTCCAACAGCTCTCAATGTAATATCTCCGTGTATTATCAAAATGTTAGAGGACTTCGTACTAAGACACACCCATTCTTTCTATCTGCTTGTGAATCCTCTTATGATATTCTGATTATCACAGAATCATGGCTTGATGATGCTATAACCTGTTCCGAATTATTACCTGCAAATTATAACAGTGTCAGGTGTGACAGAAAGTGTTCTTCGATCAATCGTTCTACTGGAGGTGGAGTTTTGGTTGCTCTCAGCGACGTTATTAGTTATGAAGTTATTGACACAACTTTTATTACTACACTTGTCCCTGCAATTGATGTAATCGTGTGTAAATGTTCTTTAAATTCTATCTCTTTTTTCATTGCTGCAATATATATACCACCATTTATTAATCAGCATGAATTTGATTTGTTTCATGAATCGCTTGAAATTTTACTGCTTGATAAACCTACTGTTATATTTGGAGACTTTAATCTTCCTTTGTACGTTAGCTGTCCTCAATCTTGCCCTAAATGTTGCACATTTTGTTGTTTCTGTAGCTCGTTGGATTTTAAGCAATACAATTCTGTCAGAAACTGTGACAGCAGGTTATTGGATTTGATTATCTCTAACACTAATTCTGAAATTTTTGTTGAAACCGACGATTTTCCAATGGTTCCAGTTGATCCATATCACCCTCCTCTGTCAATATCTATAAACTTTTTGTTACCAACTCGTACTTCTGCTTTTCCTTGCAATACAAATCTGCGATACAACTTTCATCGTACTGATATTAATCTATTATGTCAGAATCTTGCTAACGTAGATTGGTCTGTAATCGAATCTTCTGATAATGTAGATGATGCATTAGAAAAGTTTTACGATGTTCTTCGAACTATTTTCGATACCTGTGTTCCGAAATATTCTGCAACTGGCAAGCGCTCACCATATCCAACATGGTTTACGACTGATATTGTTAACATTTTGAAACTAAAGTTGTATTACAGACGTAAATGGAAATCAACAAATAGCACCTATTTCTTAAATGAATTTAGAAGAACACGCTCCTTGTGTAAGTCTAAAATCTCCGAGGCATACGAGGTATATCTGAGGTCAGTTGAGACCTCATTACAACATAATCCTAAAATGATATTTCAATACTTACACAATAGGAAAGGTACTACAAGAATACCGAACACTTTGACTCACAATGATATAGTCTTAGATAATCCATGCAGTATTGTTAACGCTTTTGCAAACAGTTTTGCTTCTATTTACAATGTTAGCTCAGCATTCCCTCAAAATTTCAGTCATAATGATTGTGTTCCCTTTTCCTTATCTTCTGTTACTGAAGATGAATTGATCCAGTTAATGTCTAAGTTCCCAAATTGTAATACATCGGGTGACGATTTGATTCCATCTTTCATAGTTCGCGATGCAAGATGTGCCTTGGCAAGACCTCTTATGCTGATAATTAATCTCTCGATTAAGACGAATGTATTTCCTTCTTTATGGCGACGTGGTAGAGTAGTTCCTGTATTTAAAAAAGGTAACAAAAATTGTCTTGAAAATTATCGACCTATTTCTATCCTTTCAAATTTCGCTAAATTATACGAAAACGTAATATATTCATGTATATATAACAATGTTAGGCCATCTATATCACCGTATCAGCATGGTTTTGTTAAGGGTAGATCAACGGTAACAAATCTTGTGAGCCTTACACAACACATTTGCCAGGATTTGGATCATCAGGGTCAAGTAGATGTTATCTACACTGATTTTAGTAGCGCTTTCGACAGTATTGATCACGGTATACTTTTATATAAACTATCCGCATTTGGATTCAGTCCCGCACTGCTGAAACTTCTTTGGTCTTATCTGAATAACAGGTGTAACTACGTATTTTATAATGGTTTTTCATCTCATATTTTTATTCCCACTTCTGGGGTACCCCAAGGTTCCAACCTTGGGCCATTGCTTTTTGTGTTGTACATCAATGACCTTCTGTCCTCATTATCCTGCTCTGTTTTGGCTTACGCAGATGATTTAAAAATCTATACTAGTATTCGTTCGTTGCATGACGTACTAGACTTACAACACAATTTAAATATTATAAGTACTTGGTGTTCTAAATTTAGCTTAAAGTTAAATATAAATAAATGTTGCTATGTTTCATACAGTAGAAAAATAAATCCAATTATATCGGTGTATTCAATACACGATACATATTTGCAGAAGTCTGAAATAGTGAAAGACCTTGGAGTGTTTTTTGACAGTCGTTGTTCTTTTTCCCATCATATTCTAAGTGTGTCGTTATCTGCTTCTCGTAGCCTAGGTTTTGTTCTACGTTCTTGTAAATATTTTAATGATGCTCGTGTCTTTAAGAGCCTTTTTTATAGTCTGGTCCTAAGCAAATTGGAATACGCATCTCAAGTTTGGTCGCCGCACTATGTTTATCTCCAGCTCGCGGTGGAAAAGATTCAACGACGTTTTTTAAAATTTTTATCATTTAGAAATGATGGCGTTTATCCTCCGCGCGGCGTTGATTATGCGACGCTGTTGACCGAACATGATATGGATGCGTTAAGTTACCGTCGAGAAAGACATGGAGCTCGGTTCATATGGAAACTGGTTAATAATGTTATAGATTGTCCTTTTCTCCTGTCTTCCCTAGATTTCTTAGTTCCTAGATTATGTTCCCGTTATTCCTGCACTTTTTCTACCCCATTTTCACGAACAAACCTGCTACAGTCATCACCACTGACAACGATGTCTCGTGCAGCTAATTTTTATTATAATGATATTTTTGTTGATTCAATTAATCAGTTAGTGTAACTATTCATTTTTATGTGTATGTATGTATTTAATGTATAACTTTGTAATTTTGTCCTGTAATTGGTTGTTGTTGGACAATAAAACCATATTATTATTATTATTATTATTATTATTATCTCATTTAGAAGCCTTGCAAGTACCAAGACCTATATGTGTTTCGACTGAAGACTGAAGAAACAAGTGTCGATTATAGATGCAGAGGAAGAAAAGGAGTTATCAAGGTCGGTCCTCACTTAGTAAATCAATCAGACTTAAATGACCTTATTCGAGATTTAAACTTGTCAAAATATCAAGAAACAATACTAGGATCTAGAGTTCAAGGATGGAAGTTATTTTTCAACCGAAGAATCTCTTTCATTCTGCAATAGTGTTGATGATTTGATGCTGACATTACGTCATCAACATAACCCAGAAGAAAGACGACTTTTTATCGATGCTTCGAAATTGAGTTTGAAAGCTGTCCTTCTTCATATAGGAAACGTTTATCCATCCATCCCACTACGTTGTTAAAGATTGACCAGTCAAAGCTCAGTATATTCCTGGACAAAAGAATATACTTCATAAGGCATTTCATAAGTGGAAGCTGATAAAATATTTCTACCCCCTTCTGTGCAGTGGACATCAAATTAGGTTTGATGAAGAATTTCCTCGAAGCAATGGATAAGGATGGTCGTGGATTCCAATACCTTCAACAAAAATTTCTGTCTACAATAAGATGTACAATTTGAAGAGACTTTAAATAACTTGGAACGTTGTGCTTGGAATGCTTTTAAGAGTGTGAAAAAAATGTATTGCCTAGTGAGGCCTAGTGTAATTAATCAATTTATTTGGTGGAATAAACTGATATTTAATATGTTTCAAATAATATTAAAAACATCCCTATCAACAAAAAATGTCTAAAAAAAACAATATTATGAATAACATTACAACAGATTGACATGATTGCTTATTAAATGAATTTAATTTCCCTGGAGTATAAATTACAATTCCCCATGAATTTTAAAACAGAAAATCATATTACGCGTTTAAATTACCCATCATCATTATAACTATCATTCAACCGTAAATATGATTAATTTTAATAATTATTGTTGGCTTATTAAAAGAAATCCTTAATTGAATATTCTCCGAAACAATATCACTGTTGTTTGTATCAAAATGCATATTAAACTGGAAAAAAATGTATTGCACAAGAGATAAAGCAATTAAAAACAAGTTTGATATATATGTAGGTTAAACTTAATTCATCTAGGTTAAATTTATAATTAGTAATTTTATGTGATTTATTATTATTAATAGAAATCTTATGTTATAGAATGGAATCGTAAAGATAAGAAATTAAATAGAAATAGCCTCGTTAATTATAAGTATCCTTTGTTTATCTTCCAACTTAACAAAAAACACCAGGCATTTTTTACTTAAAATTATTTTTATTTTTCTACTTAGTAGTCTCCTGGTAAGTGTAGGGGAAATTGGGGCAAGATGACGAACAGAACTTGTAGTTGTAATGGTTCGCTTATATGACCATCTGTTGATGGAGACTATAACTATATATTTACGTCTACAAACTGTGATAATATAGATAACTGCAATTCGAACATAACATTAAAATTTTAATGGTGATGTGTTGATATACGAGGGAGCGTTTTTATATTCGTGGAATGAGCGGGTTGTAGGGGGGTGATTAGGCGCATTGGGGGCGTGGCCTGTGCAGCGACTCATAATTAGTATAAATACGAAGTTTCATTGTTATTAGACAGTTAGTCTTTGAGCTATCGTCAACCAAGTAACATAATCAGGAGTGAAAAGTGAAATATGGAAAAAATAGAGTGTTCGCGTGCATTTTTGGACCTCTGTAATAAAGACAAGGATGGTGTATTGAGTCGAATTGTTACTGGAGACGAAACTTGGGTTCATCATTATGAACCTGAGTCCAAACAAGACTCCATACAGTCGCATAAAAAGGGCACAGCACCTCCCAAGAAATTTAAAGTGTCACAATCAGCTGGGAAACTCATGGCAACGGTATTTTGGGACTCGGAAGGAATATTGTTGATTCATTATAAAGATAAAGGTGTTTCTATAACCGGAGAATATTACGCTTCAATATTAGAGCGACTAAAAGAAGCCATTAAAGAGAAAAGACGGGGAAAATTGACGAAAGGTGTGCTGTTTTTGCACGACAACGCGCTCGTCCACAAGAGCCGCGTTGCGTTAGCTGCCCTGCATAAGGTGGGCTTCGAAATTGTGAATCACCCACCCTACAGCCCAGACCTGGCCCCGAGTGATTATTACCTGTTTCCGAAAATGAAAAAAGAGCTGCGGGGTAAAAAATTTACTGCTGATGATGAAGTCAAGGAGGCAGTTTCGGCGTATTTTGCAGATAAAGAGAAATCATTTTTTTATGAGGGTATAAATAAATTAATTGAAAGATGTGAAAAATGTATCCGTCTTGCAGGTGAATATATTGAAAAAGATTTTTTTATTTCCACCCCTTATCCCCCATTCCGCGAATATAAAAACGCTCCCTCGTATATATTGCTGTGTCTATTTCAAGATATTATTAAATACATAAAAGTGTTAATTATGTATGCTGTTAACACCTTACGTACAAAACTATTGCATATCTCAACTGTTGTAACAATATTTATTAACAATACTACTAAATTGCTTATAGTGGGGCATCATGACGAAGGGTAAGTTGACTAATTCGCTCTTCATGCTGTAAAAGAGGAAGGTATGTCCTGTAATCGTGCAGCAGAATCGTTAGGTACGTCATCTTACCCCTTTGGTAGGGCAAGATGACTAAAATGCAATAGTTTGTAATATTTTTTTTAGTTTAGAAGTGCTATACAGTAAGCCCTCGCCTAACCTTCCAATCCATTCTTAAATTTTAAACTCTTTTCTAGTGATGGATCCACTTGAAATACAAGATGTTGGGCCGTAGAAATAATTTTATTTAAGTCGCTTAAAGTCAGGGATTTAGTCATAGTTGTCGCAGTCTCTTCGTTCTCATGCTCATCGTTCGATTGATCTTCCAACAATTCCAGAAGCTCAGTTTCTGTTAGTTCGCAGTCATGTGGATTAAGAACTTCTTCAACATCAGATGACTGCGTATTATTAAATCCCTCTCCATCAATTTGGCGCATCACCTGAAGAATTTGTTCTATTTCCGATTCCCTGGTAGGAACATTTGAAAAATCAGTTACGATGTCCGGCCAAAGCTTTCTTCCAACATGCGTTCAATGTAGATGGGCGTAACTCATCAATTGCATTTTTAATCATCGCTACACACTGAGCAATATTAAACTGTTTCCAAGACTGCGTAACAGTCATAGATGGATCAAATTCCATACAGCTCAAAATGTGACTGAAAGTTAACCTCAGGTAATGTCGTTTAAACGCTGCAATTATCCTTTGGTCTAAAGGTTGCAGAAGGGAGGTAGTGTTTGGAGGTAGAAAACGAATTTCTATATTGGGGTCTTCTAAGTTCATGGACCCGGAATGTGCGGAATGGTAGTGATTTTGAAGCTAATATTGTTTAACGCTAGGAATGAACCAGTCAATAAATACCGTTGTTGTCACCCACGCTTTTGGATTTGCTCTCCAATGCACTGGTAGTGCACTTTGGCCTTACCTTTAAAAGCACACGGATTCAAACTTTTATAAACAACCATGGGTTTAACCATATGATCCCCAGATGCGTTACAGCAAAATAGAATAGTTAATCTATCCTTCGCAACTTTAAAACCGGGGGCTGATTTTTCATTACGTGATATAAATGTCCGAGCAAGCATCCTCTTTCAAAATAATCCGGTTTCATCCGCATTAAATACTTGTTGCGGTTGATAGTTCTTACATTCGAAAATTTTTTTTTGTAACAACTGGTACGTCCCCGACCAAGAAATTAGACATTTTAGTTTCACATGCATTTTTAAAAACGAAAACCGCGGATAAGTGAAACCGCGTTTGAGGAAGCGAGGGATTGCTCTATTATTTTTAACCTTGTTATTAATAACATATTAATAAATATTTATACAGGATAACAACTTGAACTACGAAAGCCTATTGATAGGAGAAGGTAGTGGGAGGTAAAATTAAATGTATCCATTTTAGTATTGTCAAGTGTTTGTCTGACTGGAATGTCAGTGGTTGTGTCAAATACTATGGCAAATTATAAAACCACTTTATAATTTGCACTTTTTCATTAATTGTGTATTCCATTGGGATAGTTTGATGGTTCGGTAAAGTATTTTTCGTAGTTCAAGTTGTTAGCCTGTATAAAAAATTATACGTTCTTATGACCATGGAAGTTCAATTCTTAAACTTTTCGTTACAGTCGGCAACTTGTCCCTATTATCTTGGACCACTCTTATTCATTATGTTTATTAACGACATATGCGATTTAGTTAATGCCGGATGCTTGCTCTACGCTGATGACCTTAAGATTTTTACTGCCATCGGCGGTCTCGAGGATTGCATGGCTCTGCAACATGACTTGGATACACTTACTAATTGGTGCACAGATAATGGTCTTTCGCTCAATACTGAGAAATGTAAAGTAATGACATATACTCGCAAATCCGACGTATTGCTTTATCAGTATGGTGTTGGTGGCACCAGCATTGCAAGGGTTCACTCCATTAGGGATCTTGGAGTGGTTTTTGATGGAGGGCTTCGCTTTGCTGAACACATTGCAGGAGTTTGCATGGACGCTCACAAATTGCTAGGTTTTATCATACGTTCTTGTAAGGATTTTGAAAGCATCGACACCTTGGTGAAGTTGTACATAATGTTAATTCGTAGTAAGCTGGAATATTGTTGTATTGTCTGGGCACCTTTCTACCAGAAGCATATTACACAAATTGAGTCAATTCAAAGAAAATTTTTAAAATATTTGTACTATGTTAAATACAGAAGATATCCGGATTATAATATTTCATATATGACATTACTCCAAGAATTTAACTTTAGCTCACTTGAAAATAATCGAAAGCTAATTTCTTTGTGCCATTTATTTAAAATAGTTCACTGCATAACCGATAATCCTGAGTTTCTAGAAAAATTAAATTTTTACATCCCCCGTTTTAACTCCCGCAGCTCACTTACTTTTGTTTATAATATACCCCATACAAATTATTTGATGAATTCGCCACTTTTTAATTTATGTAGGACATACAATCATTATAATTATGCCCTTGATATTTATAATAATAATTATAGGGATTTTTGTATAATGGCTAAGGAATGCTTATTTTGATTTATTATTATTAATTTTAGCTATTATTATATACTTAATATGCACGTTCCGTTCGTACTTTCCTTAAAATAGAAATAACCTTATAAATGGATTGTAATCTGCTAGGTTAATAAATAAATATTATTATTATTATTATTATTATTATTTCTTCTACACACTTGCTCCAGCGATGTTTCCATCTCTTCAACTCGTCCAAATGATTCTCTGCGTCTTTCTCCTCCTAATTTAACGAAAGTCTCTGTTCTTTGAGCGCAATTTTTAAATTAGGGAACGAAACAAACAGTAATTCGTGAATTTTCGCCATTGCAACCGCTGAGGTGTGAGACGGTGCATTGTGTTGGTGAAGCAATTTCTGCCTTTAGCCTGTCAAGTAATGATTCGTAATATGCTCCTGTAATAATTTTTCCTGTTTGAAGATAATAGATTAAGATAACTCCATGATTATCCAAAAAAAAAAAAACAGCTGCCATCACCTTCCCAGCCGAAAAAACTATTTTGTTTTTTTTTGGAGCTTTGTTCGCAGAGTTTAGGCGTGTTCTCTATGTATGTGCTTTTTAATAACAACAAAACTTGAATGACTTGCATGTAGCTCAGCATTTTTGATTTGACGATGCATATATTACTGTCAATGCTATAAGTGTAGATAGTAATCCAGAGTTGCCTCAATGTTGACTTCATTTAATGTTTGTGGATGCTGCAGCAGTAGTAGACGAAGTATTTGGCCATCGATAGCTTCAAATGATGTTCTTACAGCTTTGAATTAATTTTTAGGTTACACAATGCACCATAAGAGCAAACACTGCACAAGGGCAACTGAAAAAAAGGGGCGGCCAAAATTCATAGGAGAAAGTCCCCCAGTACCGTCACCCTAAGATATATCAATAAGAAAATTGATGTACCGTAGGTTACATGTTACATGTACCTTAGGTTACACATACCTCCTGGTATGAGTGAAGGAACTCCTGTGCTATGAATAAAAATAATAAACTACCGGTATGTTCAGATATAATAAACTTTGTTATTGCAATTTGAAGACTAGGAAAAATCAGTCTCTAAAAAATTGGCCTCAAGTATCGGCCAGCAAATATATAACCATTTATAACACAATAATCGCAGAACCCAAGCCTTGCGGTTTCCACATTGTATTCAACCCCCTTCATGAGAATCAAGACACAATTCCTCCATCAGTCTGCAGGGAGGAATCAGGTTTTGGTTTTTATCTTTCTTGGCTTTCTTGCTCACATCTCTTCCTAAAACCAAACTTTTACCTTTCTTGCTTTCGGCAAGTTGAAAAACGAGACATAGAAATTATTTTCTGTTTAAAGCCATCAGCTTATTTGCCAAGTCTTTAACGTGTTCTGCCAATATGTTGTCGTGTTCAAGTGAAAGGGTATTGTGAAAACGACCCATAATTGGCTCAATGGACATCTCTTCATCATGTTTAATAGCACGAATTCTGTCATTCAATGTAGTTCGTGGTACCTGGTAGCGATCTGCGGCTTAGCGTGCGCTCATGTCATTATTTATGACCTTTTCTACGGCTTCTTCCTTTTCCTACCATCATGTTCAACGTCTGACATCTTTGTGTACGTGTAAGCGAATTAAACTACTCAGAAATGAACTTAATCCATGGCTGGTACTGGAAGATAATGTTGTGGAGGGTACTGTAGGAAATAGAATAACAAATTATGTTCGACAACGGTCGTTTAGCACTATTTGGTGAACTTTAACGATATTATCTTCGGTGGATACAGTTTTCGGACGTCCCGAACGCTCATTGTTCCCCAAGCTTGTACAACCACGTTTAAATTCTGCCACTCAAAATTTCGCTGTGGTAAATGATGGTGCAGAGCCCCCGTCGACAGGGTTCAACTCATCTTTAATTTGCGTTGACGTATTGCCTTTAAAAAACAAATATTTAATGACGAGCTTCATTGGGAAGTTGGTGAAAAATGTATTTTATGACTTGAATGACTCGATCATTGTTTCAAGTCATTCAATTTGCATAAGTAGATGTGGAATCTGTATGCTTAATACCCCAGACTTGGTAGTCTTCCTTTTAATTGCTCTTCTTATTATTCTTATAATATAATGTACATAGTCCAAGCGTCCCTTCTGATTGAACCGCCTCTGGTAATCGCGATCAAATTCAGGATGTGTTAGCGTAGGGAAAATATTACGGAAGAGGTATTAGGACCGGGTAATTGCGCTTTAGCCGGGAGGTTGTACGTATTAGCCGTTAGCCCTCTGGGGTCCTGCCGTTGCCTGTAATTTTTCTTTTGTCGCGAAATTAGATTTTAATGAGTTTCCTATTGTAGTCGTCCTGTGTTTAATTTAGTTTGGATACCTACCGAACCTAAATCCTACTTGCGTGCGTTAGGTTTACATGTGTGTATGTATTCTGTGAATATTTTAATAGATTATATTGTACACATATGTCGAGATCGGTAAATTGGTTTGGTGACCCAGTATTTATCAAAACCGCCAACTACATGAAGTGGCAAGTGGGAAATTGTATAGTTTAACGCTGTCAATCATGTATTTGGATATTATTTTAAATGTGAATGAATGCTGTAACAAAGGTCTCTAGTATGAGCAATGTTTAGTTAGTTAATATTAATTTATGTGTAAGAGAATATAAAATTATTACCCACATATGATACGGTTATTTCAATACGTAAAAAATGCTGGTAGGTAACTACATAGATACGAGAAAAAATTTTATTGGATTAATATTCTAATATGTAAAGTATGTATAATAAATCACACAATACACACACACAGTTCCACTACCGACGCTGTGTGACAATTTAAATGAATACTTAATCATACAAAGGTTTATATTGCTATCCAGCTTCATACGATTGACTTACATGAATGTAATTCGATGGCTGTGAACTTTATTTGCTCGACAATATTGGTTTGCGACTGAGATAAGCGATAAGCGATGAGGTTGATATATCTTACTAACGTGCGGACACAATGTAATAAAGTAAATATTTAATGTTACTAATTTTTTTTTAAATTGGAACTACGGTATCGGTTTTATTGTCTGGAGGCTTATTTGATTTGGAGCAATGAACCTTTATCAAGTTATATTTCAATATTATTTGCGTTAGCTTGAGTTCACATTGGTTTGTTTCGATTTCAATTTATAGAAAACTGAATTACTGAGGTTGGGTTTTTCAACGTGTTTTTAATTCAATATTTACAGCTAATGAAATTTTTATGTTTACATGAGCAAAATTGACAATAGGTGTGTTTTATTTAGCACTCAACTACCTAGTCTATTCGTCCAATGGTAGCATCCGTAAATGATCCGTAATTTCTTGTTTTGATAGAATGGGGAACAGGAACATTTTTCAAGTTATGTATAATCATTTAGATGAATTTAAAAAAATGGACCCGCCTTTCGTTATTTTCAATATCTTTTTTATTTATTGAGATATAAGTGTTTAAAGTTTCGTTTTGCAGTGCCTTTATGAAAATGCGACCAATTATTGAAGTACACTGAAGACTACTGACGTCACGCAGTACAATAGGATATTTTTTGAGTAACAATCGGTACCATCATAACTACTTGAATGTGCATCTATACCGACTGAAGCTTGGAGAAGCGCCAAATTGTGTCTGTGGAGAGAAGGAAGAGGTGAATTATGTATTCTTTGGGTGTTGAATGAGGGAGGCCCAAGTAGCGGAGTTGCAGACTGAGTTGAGGAAACTTGGTCAACGCCCACTATACAATATTAGCAGCTTTACCACTTCTGTACAAATTCACCAATTAAAATAGAATCAGAATATGACAGGTCAAAATCGAATCTCTATTCGAAATTCTGCAGTATACTAGCTGGATCAAAAAGTTTGGAATAAGTGAAACAAGAAACCTTTCTTTTTGCCAAATTTGATTTTAATTTTCAACATACATTCCTTCTAACTTTTTTATCTCATTCAAAAAGTAGTCCCTCGGAAGCTCTCCAAAATAGGCCTCAGTTTCAGCTATGAGTTCCTCATTTAAGTAAAATCGTTTACCGGTGAGCCATCTGGTCAAGTTGGGAAACAGGTAGAAGTCGCTTGGTGCCGGGTCTGGCGAATACGGTGGCTGAGGAACCAATTCAAATCCGATTTCGAACAATTTTGCTTGCGCAACTAACGAAGAATGAGCAGGCGCATTGTCGTGATGGTAGACAACAAATGCGGCCGTTTTTCTGCGATTTTAACTTTCAAACGATCCAATAATGATGAATAATATGCGCCAGTTATGGTTTTACCTTTTTCAAGGTAATCAATGACTATTATTCCATGCGCATCCCAAAATACGGAGACCGTAACTTTTCCCGTCTATTGTTGCGTTTTTGGACGCTTTGGAGCACTTTCACCAGGAGAAACCCATTGTTTAGATTGTTGCATGGACTCTGGGGTGTAGAAATGTATCCATATTTTTCATCCATAGTTATAAATGGGCGCAAAAACTCCGTTGGATTTCGCGTAAACATTGTCATATTCTGCCGGGAAATCGTAACACGAATTCATTTTTGGTCTGATGTTAGCAAACGCGGCACCCATCGCGCGCAAAGCTTCTTCATACCCAAAATGTATGATATTGAACACACTGCCATATGACATTTTTGTGGTCTCAACTAACTTCCTCAATTTCACTGTGGGGTCGTTCAACATAATGTCATGGATTTTTTTCACGTTTTCTGGTGTTCGCAACGAAAGTCAGCAAACCACTTTTGAATCATCTTCATCGACGGTGCAGAGTCCGGGTAATATTTATCTAGCTTGGCTTTGGTCTCGGTAATCGTTTTCTTGCGTAAATAATAGTGTTTAATCAGAACACGAATCTCAGATTTTTCCATTTTACACAAAAAAACGCGGAGGTTGGTTGCTTCTCACTGCTGTAGCTTATAAATGCATAAGTAAAACTGGTAATTGGCAGACGTTTTATGAAGGCCGAAGCTGTCTATGAATGGTTCACATTAGTGCATACTAACGCCATCTGTTAGGATTTTCCAAACTTTTTGATCCACCTAGTTTATACACATTTGTTCACCTCAGAGCGGGCCATGGGAAGTTACACTAGACATATAGAATGCAGTGCGATGTGGCAACGCGTAGGCATGCGCCACGCAAGATCGTTCGTCGATCACGACATCACCGACCATACTCTTGCTCGATTTAAATTCAACTGAATTGTGTATGCATGAGTGTCGACGCCAGACGCGAAGGGGGGAATACGCTGTTGCAATTCACACTGCTATGGCCCGCTCTGAGGTGAACTAATGTGTATATAATCTGCATTTAGACAGCAGTTTCGCGCTTATTTGCCTACTGTGCAATATAACAAATTAGACTCTCAGCATTGTTGCTCAATCTCCAAGGGTTGTAGATGGCTGAGTGGATCAATTGGAGATCACAGTGGCAACCAAAAAAAAAAAGAAGAAGAAGTGACAATCGATGATGGTAATCATGACATTATTTATCTAATTTTTGACAAGTTTTGAAGTAACTTTCGACTACAAAGTTTTTGTAGTATAACTCCAAGATGGATAAATAATCAAATACATACATATATGTATAAGCTTGTCTAATTTAGGTTTGTCACTGACAGCTGTCACGATTTGAAGTACAAGTTAAACTATCGCAGCGTCATCAATCTTGTTAAAGATCGTATATTACATTACTAGGGGTCATATTTATAGTCCGTCCTTGAGGTTGTGTCGATGCTTGAGCACGTGATTTTGACAGATTTCTAATGACGTTTACGTCAAAATTGCGGGTTCAAGCATCGACACATCCTCAAGCACGAACTATAAATATGACCCTAGGAGTAGAAAGCTGTCATTTTTGTGTCGAGCCCAAACGTTTGCAAATTGGACGAGACACAAAAAGCTTTCTACGCGGTGTGATGTATGCTATTTTTTTGCATGCATCTGTCAAACAACTGTCAAAGTACTACGTTTAAATTTTTATTTCTTTATAGTAATATTAAAAGTACAATTATTAAGAGAACAATGTTGTATATTAAGGCCACTATTGCCTATTTCATCGTCAGTGTTGATAATCGTAGAAGTTGTTGCTTCGACTCTATTTTCAGTATTTATAGTAGCAGTGGTAGTTGTGTCAACACTGTTTTCAGTGATACTAGAACGTGACAGCTGTCTGAGTTGTGGTAAGCGAGTCGTAGTTTGTTGGCTTCAATATTCTCATTGTTGTTGCTCTTTTATTTCATGTGGACTCGTCTAGGTAACCTTCAGCAACACTAGTGGACTTCCGCATTCTCCATATTTTTTAAAACAAGTAATATCTCCACTATTATCCACAAGAAGAGTAGCTGACGTACGTCTAAGACAATGCTCGGTAAATTGCAACGGATCTGGCAAATTTAAATACAGAGCAATTTCTTTAGCTATACTTGAAGAGCAGCATACTTTTTGTACATACACACATCAACATAATCTAAGGATATATCTTATTTGCTTACAAAAAATAATTTAGTGCATCTTTTTACCCATTTTTGTCTTGAAAGTTAAATGTAAAATAAGCTATGAGTGAAATTAACTTAAATAAATATTTAACACAATTTTAATAATAATTTATTAATTACAAATTAGAAATTCTACAAAATAAAACTAAACAACAATTCAAAATTAATCTTATATTGAATTAAAAAATTTGAAGATTAAGGAATTAATAAATAGTGGGACCTACTCTGCAGTTTAAAACCGCCTTCCATCTTCTTGGCATAGACAGAATAAGATTGTCCAAATCTTCATGTGGAAGAAGATTCCACTGTCGTGAAAGAAGTTCTTGCAGTTGCCGTCGATTTTGTATAGCGTCCATATGTGGCAGGCATCTTCTCTGAAGCATATCCCATGCATGCACAATAGGATTGAGGTCTGGGGATTGAGCTGGCTATGGCAGAACCTCAATTCTTGCTTCATTGATCCAATCGGTAACAACTCTTGCCACATGTGGTCGTGCATTGTCATGCATAAGGGTTAAATTTCGGCCCAACGCTTCTGAA
The DNA here is from genome assembly GCA_023690525.1 of Holotrichia oblita. Lineage (NCBI taxonomy): Eukaryota > Metazoa > Arthropoda > Insecta > Coleoptera > Scarabaeidae > Holotrichia > Holotrichia oblita. The sequence goes on from CM043023.1 coordinate 37,839,957, forward strand.
CAACAGGCTGAACAACAGGTTCAAGAATATTCTGGATATATTGCTCAGCATTTAAGAATTGATCTAGAAAAACGAGATCAGTTTTCCTACCCAGCATAATTCCCGCCCATATCATTACAGTACCACCTCGGTAGCTGTGCACTTCTAGGGCATGCTGTAGCCTTGCTGCATTACGAGACTGACGCCAGACTCTTAATCTGCGAGTATCTGGTCTTAATCCGAATCGCGACTCGTCAGAAAAAAAGTATAGTCGACCATTGTTCTTGAGTCCAGTTTAAGTGTTCTCGAGCCCAGTTTACTCGATGTCCTCGATTTCGCCTGGTTAATGGCGGAACCCTAAGGGGGCGTCTGGAGTGAATATTGACTTCTCTTAAACGACGCCTGATGGTTTGGCTGTGGACTGTCACGTTATGCACTGCCTGGAGACGCAATTTTAACTCGGTAGCAGTTAGTGAACTCTGTTGGCGAGCCTGAAGAGTGATGTACCGATCCTGAATAGCAGTGGTGGCACGTCTTCTTCCAAGATGTTGTTCCCTGGGATTACCTGTATCTCTGTAACGTCGCCATAGTCGGCTAATTACGCTCTGTGTTGTACCTAGCCGCTCTGCTACGTCAACTTGTCTTACTCCAACTTCCAGCATTCCAACTGCCCTATTCATTTCGTCATTTTTGTGAAACAACGCAGAAATGGTGGGAGAAGTAACACACTAAAGTTAAAATTCAAAACATTTTAAGATTTATCATTAACTGTACTTGTTTAATGGATACTTTTGACAGATAGTTGTTTATAAGTTACCTAGCAACCAAACTAAACAACAAAAGACAATATTAACGGAACTAAAATCAAGCAAATAAAATAAAAATTGATATCCTTAGATTATGTTGATGATTTATGTAAAAGTCTCCGATTATAGTGAAAGAACGGGCATTATTTGTTTTGGTGTTGGGTATATTAACTAAAACTAAATCTCCTAAATCTCTAATGTCATCTATTTTTTAATGTAGGACCTCATCGCAACGGCATGCACCAATAATTCCAACAATTAGTACAACCTTAAAAGAAGGTTTGGTGAACATTTTATATTACGCATTGACATTTATGGGTACCTTGGCAGCTAAGTATTCTCTGCTCGGTGTATTAAGTAAGAAATTGTCAATTTTTTCTTTGCTCAGTACCTTAGATTTTCTTAGTTTATAACTCTCGCCTTGACGCTTTAAGAATGCTGTCAATTTGTTATATTTTCCAATATTTACATTGTGCTTTACGTTTAATTGAGCTTTTTTGACAAACTTGAAAAATATGCTACGCATTGTCATTTTACGTGATTTAATCGGGATGCTTTAGTGTTGCAACGGGTTGAATCGCGATTTTGATTATTTCTGGTGGCGTAGCTTGAAGTTCTTCTTCGCTCATTTTGCAAATATTTAACAGTTATGAAATAATCGTTCAGTCACTTTAAACAGTTGTGATTGATCGGTTATATTTTTTTATTAGTAAAGAAATGAAACCATTTTTTTATTAATAGTAAAGAAATGAATTGTTTCAAAGGTATGTATTCAGTAACCAAATGATCATATTTTTGTACGTTTGAAGAAAAAAATACTTTAAAACTTTATGTTGACATGCTTGACCTTTAAATTCAAATGTATCAAAAATTTGACAGGGTGAACGTCAGTAATATTAATTCACTTAAGTATTTCTAACCTAAAAATTTGTGTGTGTTGCCGAGCTAAATGTTTACTACCAATATTTATAGCCATTCGGTAGCTAGCAGTATAGGTAACCTACCACACTGTCCCCAACTCTTAATAATAAAATATTCCCATGGCTTTAGACTAGTGACGTAAAAATGGCGCGTTTATTTTTCCGTTTGAAATTGTGAAAAATTTTAATTGAAAAGTTTTGTGAAACGACATAACATAGAAATAAAATTTATTATGACATCATCACCTTGTTGTCTATGTCATTACTTATTTTTGTATAGGTGTAATAGTTATTGGCTGCATTACACAACAAGACTCCAAATAACTTGCATCAAACGACAGCATATTTGGCATATTTTTTTTCGTTACAGTTTCTAAAATTGTAGAAGAAACTTGTATTGCAATCTGGATTAGTTTAAAAGATATTGTATTGAAAGTTCTAGTAGAAAGAAAATGGAAAAAAATATGTAAAGACTTTCATGAAGTGTGAGGTGGTTCCTATGTCTTTGTTGAAGACGAAGCATTTGGTCTTGCAGATTATATGATAAGACCATACCCTCAAAACTGTAGGTTTAATCAAAGAAAAAAATATTCAGTTATAGGATGAGGAGAGCTAGAAGGATACTGGAGAGTGCATTTAGTATTGTCAGTGGCAGATGGAGGATATTTAAAAGACCTATCAATGCATCAGTAACCACTGAGATAAAGATAGTACAAGCAAGTAAATGCTTGCATAATTTTATAATAAAGAATGAGCGAAAGATTAATATGTCAGATCAACGCTACTTTTGGGGATACTGTGGAGGAACTATAATATGCCTACAGATTGAAGAAAATGCTTGTCGTGAAACTCTTACTTCTTTATCTTGCAAACACAATCAATGCACTATAGTATGTTTAATTTTTAATCAATCCCTAAAGATTGGAATTCTTCTTGTAGTGCTTGCATTCAAAAAATTTGTAGCTTGAATCTATTCTGATATGATCTTTCTGAAATCATTACCGAAAACTCATCCACCCCAACTTGTTCTAGTACATCTATCTATGTTATATGGTTTTTAGGCTTCGATGGTCATCTATCTAGCTTTTAATTTAGTTTATTCTACACATCTCCTCTGCTTCTTCAATCTTTCCTTATAGTGTTTCGGTGTTTTGCTTACCATTTCTTCTTCGGTTGGTTATTTCTTTCCGATCTGTCATCTCTCTCATCAACGGTTTCGGTGTGTTCTGACAGCGGTTTATTGTTAAAGTTAGATTAATTTTGTCTCGATAGGTGGCGCAGTCTTAACCATGTAGCCAAGTTGTAGTCGTTAAAATTACCTAAATCTTCATTCCTCCGTTCGAGGAATTTTTGCGTGACGTAGTGCTCACCTCGTGATCAAATCGCTCGATATCTAGGTTAGGTCAACGGTGCCATTTTTTTTTTAGTAGTCTGTGGCTTGATTCTCACATTTTCGAGGCTTAAATGTTTTAGAGACATAATCATCTGGTTCTAAGTAACCTTAGCAAAGAGTTTTGTCCCATTTTGAATTATACTCCTTTGCTTCCCCAAACAATTTTAATTTTATTTCAACAACAGTGATTGAAACAATTAATTCGTCTTTATTTCGAACAATCAACTTGCCAATTAATTACTAACATAGCACATTCCTACAATCCTCACAAATTGTCTACCAGGCTCACACGACCCCCTTCCAGAAAAATATTCCGTACGAAACGGACAACTCTCCTCTAAGTTAGGACGTGATAAACATCTGTTCGGCGTCAAAAGTACGCGTAGGATAGGAGACCCCTATATATAGGCTTATCCCGTTCACTATTAAATGGGATACGTAATGAGTGTGAACGGCAGGGCCCTCTTCTTTGCGATAAGGCAGCAAATAAGGGCGTAGAAGATGGAAACTATGTACGGCAAGAGAAGACAGGGATGGGTATGCAGTAAATCGCCGCCTACTGCATACTATGAATAAATTACGGGACCGGTCGTTTGCGATTTCGGTTAAAAAATGATTTTGAAAAGTGAGCGGCACGTGTTACCTCCTCCGCTGGTAACGGAGGATTTCACAGAACCGACGAGATCTGTATTAATCGGTCGTTTTTTGGGAACGTTTTAGGTGTTTGTAGTGGATTAAATGGATAGGATTTTTTGATCGGTATAAAACTTCGGTTAAATCGGAGATTTGTGATTTTATCTCTAATATTTTTTGAGAGGTTACTATGATGCAGTTATCGCGTTTTGACACGTGTTTCGGTTTACTATAGCGTCGTCAGTATACGATGTGATACACTAGACAGATTCCTCGAACAAACCAATGAGGTATTGAAAGTGAGACAATATGCAAGAATGTTTTAAATCTGAGATGGGCTTGGCTTTTGGATTTCTTTAACAAACAAAAAACTGTATATTGTAGTGATAAGATGAAGGTCTGCTATATATTCCTAATATTACCTACTTATCTTTCCACATTCCGCAATCCTTTCCTTTTTCCGCTCGGTTCCAATTACTCTTTATATACAGAAACAAAAGCCCAATTCTACGTACTTTATACTAGGAGCTATACCCCGAAACCTCGTTCGTTTTTTTTCGGCGTGCTCGAGTCCACCGCAGAACGTGTTCATTTTTAATTAAAGCCAAACATTCAATTTGCTCCGCGAAGACTCCGGGGACCGATGCCACCATCATACCGTTGCTCCGGACAAACTCCGGACCATGCGCTAATACACCCCGGAATTCCCCACCATGTACTGTGCATAACACACAACCGGAACGACGAAATAAGCTCTCCGATCTCCGCATTTCGTGCATACCGAAAACGGTAAGAATGTAATATAATTTCCCCGAGCTCCGGGTATATATAGCTACCTATCTTCTGTAGAAAAGGGGTACCTACATATACCCACGTTCCGTAATACAGGAGGGAGATTTTCCGAATTCAAACTGGAAAGGAAAAGAGGCAAAAAAACGCTGTCTGTAGAAGCTGCACTGTACTATGGGATGTACAGCTGCTCTGCGTGAAATATACCTTGTAATAGTGTGAGCGTAGGAGAAAAATGGAGTATACAGGTTTTTGGTGAAGTGAATGTGCGATTGCAGAAGGGTATGCGTTAGTATGCTAGCGAAAGGAACGTTTAGAACGAAGAGATGAGAGGAAAAAAGCAATATGTTACTTGCGTGGATGTATTTTCAAGATGTAGCCGGTTTCTGTTAACGGGAATTCTTGTTGGTAAATTGCATATTTCCACCTAAATAATTATCTTTATTAAATATATACCGGAGCAACAGATTCTCTCTACAGACTAAATAATAATGCTTGGGTGCATCTAAATTGGAGAACTGTACATTGTCTTTAACTTTTAAAGACCATCATCGAAGATTCACATCAGTTCACCAAAATTTGACAGAATATGTTCGCACCAGAGGTTTGGCAACATACCTTCCGCCTCGTCAATGATGCTCTGATCCATGGCGTGAATCAGAAAAGACGCATAGACGTCCACATAGCTTTGATTTCATGGTACAGGCAATATTTCCCTGTAGCCAACACTTGAAAACCCCAAGGTTGCAATCCATGCAAGCAGATTTTTAAGCTTAAACAGGATCATAAACAGGCATTCTTCATAGATTTAGCTATTGCACGTAATGTCATTTTATGACCAATGATTGCATTGCTACATGATAGGAGTTGATTTGGGAACCATTTTATAGTTTAACTCCAACTCCTAAATCTTTTACAATTGATTAACAAACTCATTTTATATGAAGCTTCTAGTGATGACACCGTTGTTTACCAGTTCTTTGACTTTTTCCTTTGAAGTTGACATTATATTGAACATATGAGGTAATGGTTGCACTTATTATGCCTTCTGGTGTGTGATAACTTTGTACACGAGCACAAAGTGTCCAAAAGTTACTGAGCAGGATACAAAGGCGACATGGTCCAGATAGGCTTGTTTATGATCCCCTGGCAAAGGTCGAGATCTTAGCCGACCATTTTCAGTCGGTGCACCAAATTGATTCTGACAACGACTCCGATGATGATCTTGTGGAGCAGGTCGATACAACTGTGGATAATCTCCCTCTTCTTAAAGGGGAAAATCTCCCCAGAGCTACCTTGGGAGAAATCAAGAACTTTATTAAATCTTGAAAAACTTGGCAAGGCCCCAGGCTTAGATCTTATCAAAATACCGCCATTAAGAGACTCCCAGACTCTGTACTGGAAAAAATCGTTCTGACAATGATAAGAATTTCCTGAGAGTTGCTATCCCCAAAAGGGATCAGGATTCGACAAAACTGCCGAATTTGTCATACTTAATCGCCTCCAAGAAGAACTGCTTGTACATGATACCATCCAGAATTAGCAATTTAGCTTTCGCAAAGAACTATCTACGGACTATCAGCTCTTTAGAGTTACGGAGGCGATCCGGAATTCCTTGGAGACACGAGAGACGATAGGTGCGGTGCTTCTCGATTTTGCACGAGCTTTTGATACTACTAACCCAGAGATCGTCAAGATCCTGTGGTCGTATCTTTCGGACAGGTATTTTGCTATCAGAGTCGAGGACGCCATATCGGCAGCAAGGGTTGCTTCCGTGCGTATTCCCCAGAGCTCGCTTCTTGGACCGACGCTTTTTCTTATCTTTATCCATGATCTTTCCAAGACTCAAAGGGTTCAAAAGCAAGGCTCTGGTGTGTCATCGCCTCTAGGGAGGCTGGACGCAATATTACGCTGGCCCACTAAATGGTGCTTGAAGATCAACGAGGCTATGTGCCAGGCTATCCGCTTTACTAGACGCCTTCGTCCTGCTTATGACCATCTTTTCACTGCCTGCTATCGCCTCCCTGGGTGTACATCTGTTTCTTACCTTAGAATGTCCCTAAGCAGCAGGCTGATTCTTCGTCAACATTTCAGCAAGGTGATCGATCGCTTTGGTGCCGTCAGGTCAATTGTTTATCCATTTCTCTGTGCTAAAAGCCTGCTTTCCTTGAGGGTTAAACTTCTTATATATTGTGTCGAGCGCTAACTTGGTTATGTGTGGCCAAAACACACCTAGAAAAATTGGAGGCCCAACAAAATAAGACGTTGAGGATGATCGAAACACAGACCTGAGCAGGGACCTGCAGATACCATCGCTTCATTAACATGCAATAAAACTGGCAACCAACAGTCTAAGCAGAATGGGCAAGTCCTCCAATCCAATCGTCGCTGAAACCGCCGGCCTGGATCCAGACAGACCGCCTCCCCGAACGAACGTCAGAAGAGCCCAGGACATCCTCATTCATCGAGAAGAAGACAGGTTATAGCAGTATCTAAACAACTCACAGCCAGCATGAGTTGTTCCAATTGCAGCCCTAGGAAGAGTATGTAGGATCACTGCTGCACCAAACATGACATTATATTGAACATATGAGGCAATGGTTGCATCTATTATGTTTGCTTGTGTGTGATAACTTTGTACACGAACACAAAGTGTCCGAAAGTTACTGAGCAGGATGCAAAATCAGAGTTACTTGGGTATAATTAGAGCGATAAATACAGCTGTTGTGCTACTACAGTGAATTTGCTACATGTTTGTACCATCTGGTGTTGCGAACTACTTATGCACTTGTTTGGTTCAAAATGTGATTCTTATGACTACTTTGGAGCGTCATCTGTAACTCTAGATTTCTTAAAGCAGCTTGGTATTGCAATTTCTGTATGGACAATTTGTTTCATAAACACATTTTCGTAATATGGCACAGAATTCTGACGACGAAGGAGACAATTTTCCTTACAATCAAGTGTCAGTACATGTTACTGCAGCTCCCATGAAAAAGACAATGGAGAAGGCGATACAAATGATGATCAAGCTGAGGAAAATACACAGGAAGATGGTGCAGTTCGAAAGGAGTTCCTTTTTTTGTGGAAAGCTTTTCTTCAGCTGAAACAGCATGAGCTCCAGTAAATTTTCTGCTTCGGATTTTGGATGTTACCTCATTATGCAACATCTCAGTGTGATATGTATGCTGAAAGAATTAATCAACAGTTGAATCTGCCTGTAGATGAATCCAATTCTATAAAATTGAAGCCATAGTGCCAACAGAACTCCTTCGGGGAAGCCTCTGTTGTTTCAAGGCATAGGATTATGCCTTGTCTTCGATAATTTGTTTTCTTCTATAGCACTAGCTGAGAATTTTCTAACGAGGAATTTCTTTGCATGTGCTGCTATAGGACAAGTCAAGATTTCTTCCAAAATCAGTTCTCAAAAAACTGGATCATTTTGCTCAAACTCCTTTCTATTTATGACATTTCATGGAAAAGCCTTAGGGGTGGAAACTGTTTCGTTAATTCGTATATTTTTTACACATGAACATATATATAATACATAAACAATATTGAATCGTTATAAAGAAAGCTATTTCAAATTAAAGTGATAGTGCAACATCAATGTTTCATATTTTTTAACTTATTCTATTCAAAAACCTTTTAAAATGTACCATTTTCCTGCAAATAATGAATAAAATCATATTGTTTGCTCTCTCGTATAGTATATAGACTTTAGAGTTCCTCTTACCTTCCTACTTTTGTTTATTCGTTCTTGTATAGTATTATTACTTCCTTCTATATTCAACGACGCTCTTGGATATTTACATTTAATTACAACCTTTAATTTTGTTATTTTCCAATGCCAAACAATCCATCTACCTATTATTCTTAGCCGTAGTGTTTCCGTACATAACCGTATTTATTTAAATTTATACAAACTTGTTGGGACTACTGAAAAGTGGAAAGGTTATTGTAGAAACGCTCATGTTATGAAGTTTTACGAAGCTGCTGAAGAATACGAGGATAGGCTGAAAAGTACCTGATACTATCTAATTTTTATGATTGGCCTACATATATGTACATGAGAAATATTCTCCAGAGGTTTTGTATGGCATACCGGTAAGGTAAGAGTGAGATAATCAGCCTAATAACGTGATATGCTTTTGACGAAACCAATTCTTTGTTCGTCTTCATATATGGCCAGTAGGGCTTCTGTTTTGTCTAAGGCTGGACGAAAGAGTCTTTTATTCTTCTTAAGAACGTGATTCCTCTAAACGGAAAGTTCGTAAAAATCAGACAATTTTGAAGATCTGCGATAGGACTACCAAACTCCGTCGGGTGCTAGTCTGCCAACGATAAGATTCTCCTAGTCTCTTACGAGGAGGAGGTTTCTCGGAATCTAGCTCTCCCAAATGCTGGACCAACGGGTTCTCCGACCGAAAGGCCCTCAAAAGGGTTGTTGCTGAAATGTCCAGTCTTGAAACGATATTGCTTTGCCCAAATCTATTAGTGTACTGGTCTAAAAGAATGACATATTTACAATAAAAAAGAAATGAAACTGAGAGCCTTGTCTTCATATTTGCTCATTTTCTTGTTTTATTTCTTTCATGTCTGTAGTCAATTTTTAAGAATTTGCTCCTCTTGATTCCCGTGAAGTGATTTCTCAGTAAGTGGTTGCAGCTATATGAGAGGACAGAAACTGTCGATGACTTGCTGGAACGTCACTCCATAGGAAAAGATAGGAGTGCTCTCCTCGCATTTAATACGGTCTGGCATCAGGTTCTACTCCACAAGATGGTAAATACGATCACTATAAGGATAATTCTCTTCTATCTTTCTAATCAAACTTTTTCGAGTGGATACGAATGTCTTTTTCAAAATACATTGCAGCAAGGATCCATTTAGCACCAACTGTATTTACCTATATGAACGACCTTGCAAAAATTCTGTGGATGAGGAAAAACGAAGAACTAATCTACAGTGGACTCGAAAATCCAATAGATGCCATTAGTCAATCCTCAATGGTTGAAATGGAGACCTACACTAAAAGTGTGTCAATCTGATGATAACATCCTCATAGGGAAGTTTGGTGACATTCTTTAGCCCAAATCACATTTAGCGTCTTATCCTGGGTAAGTGATTTATAATGAACCAGCCACTACACACCGACCTCAGCGTATTCTCGATCAAGAAGTATACACCATCCTTAGCTAGAACAACACTTGATAAGGCAACATCTCCTGGGGATTCGTTAATAAGTCAACTAGCAGAACTTGATCTGGATAGGCCTCCACCCTACTGGAATCAAAGGCAACAAAGAAGCTAATTTATTAGCAAGGAAGACCGCCACAAGCCTATTTGTGCGACCGAAACCGTTCTGTGGTATTGGGATGAGCACCTACAAAAAGGAACTTAAAGATCCCTGGCCTAAGACACTTCAAGATATTCCTTCGAAACTACAATAAGAACAGAGCAAAAACTTTGCTAGAACTAAGCAGAAATAGTCTACGCACCCTCACAGGATTTCTTACAGATCATTGTCACCTTGGGAAACACGTGACAAGGATAGGTCTAAAACAGAATAGCGACTGCAGGTTTTACGGGGTTGACGATGAAAATTTGGAACACCTGACATCTTACTGCACCGTCATCATGGCAACCCGAGCTAATTATCTCGGCAAAGACGTAATGGATGAAGAACAATTGCCTTCTCTGAAACCATCGCAGACATTGCAGTTTATCAAAGCTCTTAGACTGGATGGGAAGCTTTGAGAGCTGGCACACTCCAGCAGCTTAGAGCTCATGCAATGTAGTGATGAAACGATTGCTTTGGACAAAGGAACAAAGATTTTGTTTGGAAACATGATTTATGAGAAGTGATATGAGAAATCTTTGTTATGGACTGTTGAATATTGGTTCTGGCTGGTTGACTAGTTTGGACTGGATCCCAAGCACCGTAACAAGTTTTGCATTGAATGAAAACTAGCCTGTTTTATTTCCTTCAATCTTATTTTCATATCCCTAATGTTTAATCTGGTTCTTGCACTGCGTTTGAATAATCTTCGAACAGAAAAACTTAAAAAAAGGGAGGTCAAGAAAAAGAAGAAAAAAAAGGAAGTTGATTGAAAAATAGAAAAGTCAGGTGAAGGAAACAAGTTATTTTAAAAGAAGAATAGATATAATAAAATAGAAAGTCAAAAGTTAGAAAAGAAAATTGAAAACTAGAGAGACAGGAGAAAGAGAAACGTTTTTGAGAATTGAAAGAAAAATGATTTGGATTGATTTTGAAAAAGTGACGGATGAGAGAATATAAAAAGGAAAAGATTTTGGATAAGACTGAAAAGTGAGAAAAGGAAAAGAAGAAAGAAAAGATTAGACGAAGAAGAAAAGATTCAAAGGAAGGAAAAGGAGGTAGAGAGGGTGTTTAATATATGTTTTCTTTTTATTTTATTTGACTTTAATATTGAATACTGCAATAGGTACACTTGTGTCTCCTTTGAGTGATATCCAAGCTTATTTTTCCAATCCAAAAAACTTCGTTCTTTATTGATTAGAAATAAATTCTTCCAAATCGGCGCTTTTTTTATCCTTTAGCACTGTGTAAAGTCGTGATAATTTAATGAATGATAATCTATCGCGAAGTATCACACGTAATCGATGTGTCAGAGAAAATTCTACTCCATTACTACCATCTTCCCTCCAGTAATTTTGCTACACGCTTACATCGACACCCTCTCGTGAATTATCGCCCTACCCTCTACTCCAAATGGAAACGTTCCGATCCCCCCACGCAGTAGAATGGGCGGCTAAACTCAATTTCTCTTCTCGGCTAACGCAAACCAGTTCCAGCGCTAATGAATAATTAGTATGAACTTGACAACTTTTAAATGACCCTCTTGAACGACTACTAGACGTAATCGTAATAGTGGTTCGCCGTAACTCCGTTTCGTACTTGTACTCGCCCAAAACTCGATTCCCCCCATTCTCCACACTTCACCCGTTTGTCGGCTATCGACGAAACTAAATCAGCAGCAATAATTAACAAGTTTAGATTCGCGTATGTACAACTGTAACTTTTCCAGGGTTTTCCCCAGATGTTTCCCCACTTCTCGTCACCCACCAGCTACGACTCTGAATTTTCGATCAAGCGACCTGTCAATTACGAATATCCGGATACGGCTGTAGACATGGGCAGAAGTTGGACGTGCGCGGGTACTACTGTCGCCACTGCCACCTCTAAATAATGCAACGAATCGAGTGGGCGCACGAGAGGTGGAGAGGAGCAATAGGAATGGGGACGGATGTGGGGGAAACGGCGACGCCAACTTGCCAGACACTAATTCGAATGGACTTTGGTTATACGGTGTCAGCCGCAGTGCCAAACATTTAATTAGAGACTGTCTGAAACTGTGCGTTCGGCCGAGTTAAATAAACGGACGCGTATTTGTATTTTATGTGGGGGGACATATTTGGGGAGATATTTGAAAATCGAGTGAAAATTGGAGAGATTTTAAATCCAATTTTAGCCGAATACTAACGTGTGTTCAGTTTGGAAAATGTTGATCAATATGGGAAAAGCTGAAAATGCAGTGGCGTATAGTTTGGGAAACTTCCATTTTGATGCGAGCTTTTTAGAAATTATGTAGCCTTTCTTGTAATATCCTTCCACAATGCTATTATTTAAATCTAGATTTTCTTTTTCGAAAGCGTCGATATCCAAACTGAAATCGGAACAACTCACGTCGTCACAGTACTACGAACACATATTTACCATCGCCAACAGTATCGCTCCATCTACCATAATCTCATCTGAAAAGGGGTGAAGGGCTGATCCTTTTTTATGCTCATCTGAGTGTTATACAAAAAACGGTGAAGCTAAAGCGCGGCATGCATTAACCATAAACATAAAAGCTTGTATTGGTTTTAAATTTTCTTCTTTTTTATCGCTATATAGAGTAGGATTGTAGAATATGGTGCTTTGAACCTGTCTATGGTATTACGTTTTACTGTGATTGACATCACACGGAGACTATAGAAAAAGTTTCGATTCCACTCAATTTCGCCGGTAATTCAGGTAATGCATTCGAACTTAATATTTATCCTGACTTTAAAGAGCATTTAAACACTACAATGTAAAGTTGCTTTAGTCAGAAAGATTTGTAAAGAAGCAACTCACATTTTACCCTTCAAATGGGAACTGATGGCTAAATATGTACAGCCTATCGTGTTGTAGTTGGTCACACCCAATTGAAATTACAGTTCATAATATTATCTTGTTGGTGGGATCTAAAATTGCTGCAAGCACAACACAAAGAGAACAGTTGGTGAGTTAAGTGGTTGCATGAAAGAAGAATAGTAGTCATCGGGCGTCAGAGGATGCTGTAGAAACCTACTATCAAGTTCCTCGATCCCTGACCCTAGACATGAAGCCAAAATTTAAGCAACATTTTTCTACCATCACTACGAAGTTCCCGTGTACGCGTGGAGCTGTGGTTCCTCTTCTGAATATCAAGCTTCTGGTATAAAAGGTGTTTCTCTGACTTATTCTAATTTATGGTGTCCTGGCCTTTTTAACTTAATTTAGTTTTGGAAGGCAGTCAAATCAATGCAACAGGATCAATATTTATAAAAAGCCAACACTGTCTAGCTTACGCAGATGATGTGGTATTGTTGACAAGTAGGAAAGAAGATCTTAGAGAAGCAACCAAACGACTAATAATCGCAGCTAGGAAGAGAGAGTTACAAGTAAATGGTAATACATAAAAGCAATTATATGAAATTAAAAGCAAAGGACTTGGCAACAGAGGAAAAAGGCTTACATGACAAATGTAAATAGAGATAGATTTAAGAATAATGAAGAGTAACAGAAGTGCTGGGGAACTGTATAACATATTAAGGTCCAAAGGAATTTCTAGAAGGACCAAAATAAGAATATACAAAACTGTCATAAGGCCAACTTTATTATATGGAGCGGAAACATGGACGCTGACCAAAAAAACGCAAACAAAGATAGAAACACGGGAAAGAAACATATTACGTCAAATTTTTGGAGGGAAATGAACTGAAGTAGGATGGGAAAGACGGACGAACGAGGAAGTGTACGACATATTTGGTGAACCAAAGATCAGCGATGTGGTTAAGTCAAGGCGATTACAATGGGCAGGGCATCTGGAAAGAATGGAAAAAGAAAAAGTAGTGAAAACAATAGGCTGAAGAGAACCGGAAGGTAAAAGGAAGAGAGGGAGACCCAGGAGAAAATGGAGCAAAACCATCGCCGAGGATTTAAAAGAGAAGCAAATAACAAATTGAAGAGACAAAACAAGAAATAGGAAAGAATGGAAATCCATTACACAACTATGGACCTGAAAGGCTTGCTTAAAGCATCATCCAAAACCGGATGCTGCATATCATAGTCGCAGCATCTTGAACAAATCCATCATGATTTAAACATATTGCTTCAGTTTGAGTATGTGTTGGCGCTTGCTAAGGGAACCCTTCTACGAATCATCTCGTGTCTTGACGCTCAAGATTCTGCAGATGGAGAACTGATATCCGGCCGAAACTTCACCACCCACTTGCCAATGTTAACGACACTTGACAGCATCTGGGCTCCGCAGTTAGATGGAGAGCTGTATCCGTAGCGATTAGAAGGCTAACGGATACAGCATCCAGCCTTAGTTAAAACTGAAGCCCTCAGGGTATAGTAGTAAAAAGTTCAGGAATAAAGTACATATAAGCTTTAATGTGGCAGGAGTGACTAATACCCAACATAGAAGGTGATCCACAACATACTGCTGTACGGGGTCCCAATATAGATGGACGTACTGAATATCCAACGATATAAGAACATTATAGTCCCAAGTCCAGTCTAAAGGCAACATCTGAAATAGTGCAGCTGCAAGTAATCACGGGAACAGCACCTTGAGAGACTTGATGTTTCAGGAAAGGGCATGTATTCATCAATATAAGAACGCAAGAATCGCAGCTAGGATAGTAGTAGCTAGTTTGCCAGAGTTATTTCAAATATTAAATCCTGAATAGAGAGTTGGATTACCATCGCAATCAAGAAGGGCATGGATGCTATAAGGCGTATTCCAAACGATTTCGCAAGGACCGCATGGATGGTTAGACTAACTGTCAGGCCGACAACACCGTTGACAGCAAAGATGTTGAGAATGCGTCTAAGAAATGATAGGACATGGTCGTACACAAGATGCTTGAGCCTGAAGAGAATTGAAGATTAATACATGGCACAATCAAGAACATAACGAAACGAAATGGAATCAACGAATGGGCAAAACAAATGGATAGCTGAATCTTGAGCCCAACATCCTCTATAAACATATCAGAAAAACGCCGACCTCAACCCCTAATTACCTGGTGATGAACGGAGGCTGTAGAGGTACATTGCACAGAGAAAAGACAGCCTTGTAATCTTAAGCATTTTTTATAAAGATGATTTCCAGCTGCAATCATATAAATATATTGATATATTACGAATGAATAATTTTAATTGTGATCTGAAGAATCTACTTCTCCATTCCTTCTTGTTTGGAGTATTAATATCGAAAGCTATCTGCCATTACCTTCCATTGATGTAAGTAGCTCTTGATCCTTTTACTTCTTGATTATTCGTCACTCCATTCAACCATCATTATTAATTTTCCAATTTCTTGGCTTCCCTGATCTTCTACTCGCTCGGCTTCTTTCACTCCTCTACATTTTAGGGGTGAGTGAATGAAGGTTCCGAATCTAACAATTAAGGGAAACAGCATGCCCAAAACATAGGTCCCCAACCAGTAAAACTGCACTTATTAGGACACCCTTCATGCTTGCCTTTATGGGTTATAGTTTTGAGGACCATTTTTATCCACATTATCTTTTCATTCAGACTTACGAGGAGGTATTGAAAAATTATTATTACAACCTTTCAAAAAGAAATTTTTATATTGTTCTGCAAACCAGGCCTCCACAGCTTCTGTCACCTCTTCGCTGGAAGAAAATTTACGATCTTTGAGGAAAGGCATGATAGTCGGATGGAGCCAGATCTGGTGAATAAGGGGGATTCGAGTAATTCAAACCCTAAATTATGAATTCTGAGCAGAGGCATTGTCCTTGAAAAACACAACATCTTGGTCGATAACGTCGAATAATAATTCCCAGTTATTGTTCCATCTTTATTCAAAAAATCAATCATAATTACTCCATGGCAAAACTGAAGCAAGAATTTTTCCAGCAGAAACTTCTTAGGCCTTGGAGAACCAGAGTGTCTCCGTTTCATCGATTGTTTCTTTGTTTCTGGGTCATAGAAATGTACCCAAATTTAATCCATGGTAACAATACGGCTTCAAACTGGATAACCAGTATCCTGCCAGAATACTGACTACGAATCCCTTTTGGAAAACCAGATCGTTGGAACATCGTAGGAGGGTGTCTGGAGCTGTTTCATCGATTGTTTCTTTGTTTCTGGGTCATAGAAATGTAAAATCCCAAATTTAATCCATGGTAACAATACTTTGAATATATTATATTATTTTTATACCTTTCATATGTGTTTAGAATATATGTATGTACTTGCATCATTTATTATTATTATTATTATTATTATTATTATTAAGATGTTTGCAACATTTGCAAACAGAGCACAGATCGAACGTGATGATTGCACACTTGTACTTATCCTATCTTGCAGAAATTTAAATAGTTTGAGACAATCGTTGTTAGTTATATTCGAAAATGCTTCAATCTGTTGGATAATTTCAAGATTTTATATTAAATAACTAATTTTTAACAAAACTAACAGGTTTAATTTGTAAATCTGCCTATCAATTACATTTAAAAATTCAAATCGAGTTGATTTGCAGTTGAATTTATTAAATTCCATAAATCTGATCAAACTAATTAAATAAAATAATTTAATAAATTCAAATTATTCGCATTTTATGCAAACACAGACCTTATATTTAGATTCTGTTAATTAAATTAAGTAATGATTAAAGATAATTAAATAAAATATTCCAATTGGATTTTATTCCGGGAAATACAAATAAAATTTAATCTGGATTGTTATAAAACTAACCTGAATAGGATAAAATCAAGATGGCGTGGATTATTCGCGTATTGTAATAGAATATTCAGAAATTCTATGCGAAGATCAATCTTTCGTGGAAGTCAGAAGTTTCGGACCGCAACGTCATTAATCATAGCACCCCTCTAGTACCTATCCATCGAAACACGGGCAAAAAATGATAGCTACTTGATCGGCTCAAATGTTGCGTACAATTTTGAAAGAATTCCATCATTTATTATAAAGTCTATATCGATTTTGCAAACTGTTTAATTGAGTTGGATGGCGGATAATCCAGTATGATGTTGCAACTTTAGGAGAGTTTCGGGACTACCGACATTAAATAAACTAATGGATAAAATTAATTTAACGCATGAACCGAGTATGTGATGGATATAGATTTAGCTGAATCGAAACTCAGACCCAAGCAGTGTTGTATTTAGATTTAAACTATTGTGTTATTTGAATGTGATTTCAAAGACTGTGATGGAGATAAAAATCTGTAACTAAAAAATTGCAATGCTTAATTAATTAAGGACACGCGTTTCGAAGACGTTGATAATGAGGGCCTATGAATCCTCAAAACACGTTCGTGATTTCCACGACTGGAAACAATTTTGGAAAGCTTATTCATCAAGAGCGTTCATGACTTCTGTACATTCCTGTTTCATGACCATTTCAATAGCAAAAGGAGTCCACTCGAGCACCTCCTTCGTTTTAGGGAAAAGGAAGAAATCACATGGGGCTAAACCTGGGTTGTAAGGTGGGTGTTCCAGCACAAGGGTCCCTGTGGATGCTAAAAATTCGCGAGTAAAGATGGCCGAATGCGTTGGCGAATTGTCGCGATGTTGCAACCAATACTTGTTGGCCCATAAGGTCCGGTTTTTTTCGTGCAATCTGGCGCCGCAATGTCTTCAGAACCTCAACATAGTAGTTATAGTTTGCCCCTTGAGCACCCAGTGTATCAAAATGGTGCCTTTGGAGTCTAAAAATGTGAAAATCATGACCTTCACCTGCGATTTGGCCCAGGTTGCTGGGCGTTTTGGCATATCCAACTCTCATCATCAGTAATCACAGGATCGAACATTCCCTAGTTGTGGAGCCGGTCCTGACAACTGCGTTGTTGAGTTTCCTTTTGGTTGGAAGTCAGCAATCTGGGAACCGATTTGGCTCACACTTTCCTCGTGCCTAAATCGTCACGTAAAATCAGTCGAACTGTCTCACCATTGATACCAGTACCTTCTGTTATGTGTCTAATCGAGGATCGACGATCATTCTTCAACACTTGCTCAACTTTTTTATCCTAGGTGCTTTCTGACAGCTTCCGAACAGATACGATGAACGAGCATTGCACACAAGAACATCTCGAAAATTAAAATAAAAATTTAATTCATTCACTTACCCTAAATATCTAATTCATTGTATTGTGGTGGTTGTGAACAACACCTCTTTTGATTATTATAAAAGCCATTTCGACCCATTAATAACGCATGTAATACGTACAAATAACACATAACATATAACCCACGCAATATAGTTAACCTTTCACGGAAACGTTTAATATTACACGATTCTTTTTATTCCTTTGAACTTCATAGATACATTTACCCTTACTGAATCATTGATAACCTACAAGCCTGTATATTCCTCACTATCTAAATGTCAACTTTAATGACCTGCTTCTAAATTATCGATATCAAATCATATATTATTCTACCGGCTTCACAGAATATGGGAATCCCAGACGTACTTACCAGACTTAAATAATGCAGCTCGGTAGACAGGTAAACAGCGTTCGTTATTGATGTTTGGGCTACCGAAAAATTAGGCCAATTTCATCGCTCGATATGTCTGGATCTCCCGCACTAATGTCTATTGTACCGGGACGAGCTACTACGGGGGCGGTGAAAATAGTAGAAAAGGTTGCCGGGGAGTTGTGTGTAGGCGTTTGAAATCAATTCACAAAATCTGGATCGCATAAATTATTACTTCTAATGTCGGATGTTTTCCTTCTAACGTGTCGATTGTAATGCTACTAAAATATTCTTTAAAAGTGATCAATATAGCTGGTATGACGTCATGGTTTGATGTCATTGAAGAGTTTAGGTCAAATCGTGTCGAGGTCAATTAATTTTATTTGAAGTTCTCTCGGTTTAGTTCATTCCATTGGTGCTCTATAGGACTCCTTTGTATACTATATGGAAGCCATTTCTGAACCAACTCTTATGGGATCTAGAATGTATTAATACGATATAGGGAAGAACTTGTCAAAGAGATGGAAGAAATAATTGGGTTTCAACCACTGACTTCTTTTTGAAGAAGGGACCCTTTAGGCGGCTGTAAAATAATTAAATTAAGAAGCATATATAGGCGTCGTACGCCACCAAAGTAGGGTGCATGATTATACAGTTTAGTGCAAGAGTGTTTAATATCCAGAATTGATAAACAAGTCTTCACTTTCCAGAATGAAGTCTCATGAGCATTCTTTTGCAATACTCTATTGAGTTGCCTTTTTTGAAATAAGTTTCTGTTTAGGTTACATGCGTTTATGTGGGTTCGATTTCTTGGGCGTTTTGGTGCAAACTTCAAATTTAGATGCTTTTAAATCACTTCAAATCATCTCCGTTTTGCTCCTACTTCTTCGAGTTGCTCCCAGTTAGATTTTCTATGATGTATACAGGTTTCAATTAAAATTTTTGGATTACTTATTCCTTGTTATAAAGCTTTGTGATAAAATTTTGGCGCCCAACGTGAGGCTATATGAGAAGATAATGGTTGAATTCTAAATAGCCGAAAGCAAATGAGGAACAGATTAATAAGGCTTTTAAAAGTTTTGGCTGACCAATGCTCGTGCTTGTATTGTATCCACAGTATAAAAAGCATCCTAAAATTATTCGAGTTGGCTATCGGTTATTATAAACTATGTTGCTTTCATTAGAGTTTAGAGCAATTTTTTTGTAAGTCTTCTGATTAGTAGGGCTGAATCAGTAGATAAAATAAAAAATTGTGGGGGGTTGGTTCATTGCTTGATGTGAAATTATGTTTTGGACTTGGCTTTTATTAAATTTTATTTATATTTTGGGAACGGATTTGAATTTTTAGAATTTGGTTCATTGGTGGGACATTTTAAAAACTTTCATTGATTAGGTTTGGTTGAGTTTGGTCTACATTTTTGATAATTTTTAAGATTTGGTTAAGTTGGACTTGATTTGAATTTAACTCCCTTTAGGATTTCAAAATTTGAGTTGGTTATATTTAGAGATACATATTTTCTAGATTTTGGAAGTTAATCATTGGGTTGAATCAGGATTTTGCAGGTGTTGGCACTGTTTTAATAAAGTTTATTCGGAAGTCCTTGTTGTAGATAAGTTTTTTTTATGAACTGTTTGAATGATTGAGAGGGGAAGCGGGTTGACTCATTTTCTGAGACAAAATTATTACGGGCGTGGTCTTATCTAAAAGTTCCATTGGGATGTAGATTTTTTAGAAGGTCTTGAAGTTTTCGAATTTGGTTTGTTTGAGTTAACATTTCTGATGGGGTTTTCTAGGATTTAGTTAGGAATCAATTTTCCTTGGTTAGGTTTGATTAAATTTGGTCTGCGGTTTTAGTAATGTATAGGACTTAGAGGGTTTAAATTTTACTCTTTTTTAGAATTTCAAAATTAGATAATTGATTGAATCATTTTGTAGGGGTTGGCACACAACATTGATAAAGTTTATTTGTAAGTTATTGCTGGCTCATCTTTGGTTTGTTTTTCTGATGACTTGATTTTCATTGTTTTCTCTTTAGCTCTATTAAAAGATTTCTTTATTTGAGGTTAGGGTGGTACGTGTTAGGGTGAACCTTTTAAAATAATAAATTGTGATTTAGGTCACATCCTGCCCTTTAGTGGATGTCCAAATGTCCCAATGTCGATCCATTGCAGAGAGTTTTTTTTAGTTCATTTTCTTGCGGATTCGATTCGTGATTTTGGATTTAAGTTTTTCCTTAATTCTTATAAAGTCAGCACAATTTTTATCCAAGCTATTTGGACAAATTTTCGCAAAAGATCCATACGAGGTCTGACAATTAAATAATGAAACTCGGGCTTTAAAAATTTAACAATGAAATATTAATTCCTTTGAAAATAGTCTCCATCCCGAGTTCGAGGTTTCCATTGTGCAAAGCAATGCTGAAAGTCTTCAAACCGGCTGTTGAGTAACTGTGCCGGTTTTGCCTTGACCTCATGCACAGACTCGTAACAAGTTCCTTTCGCCTAGGCTTTGATTTTGGGGAATATATAAAAGTCACACGAAGCAAAATCTGGTGAATGGGGTGGATGTCCCATTAGCATGATCGAGTGTTTGACCAACAACTCTTTAACTTTTAGAGCGTTGTGAGCTGGCGCATTGTCATGATGGAGGATCCATGCCTTTCTTTTCCATATATCAGGCCTTTTCCAAATACAAATCTTGGTTAACTGTTTGACCCTCTGGAACCCCATTAATGTAGATAACTGCACGAATATCAAAGAAAACAAGCAACATTCGATTTGCTCATCCTCGCTTTTTTCACTCTCGGTGAATCAGGAGATTTCCAACGTAGCGATTGGCGCCTAGTTTCGAGACCATATTGAGACATCCATATCTCGTCACATTTCCAAAAGGCGCGGGTCAGTTTTGATAGTTTGCAGAACGTCAGCATAAATGTTCATTTATTAGTGATTTTGGTCGGGAGAAAGCTATCTGAGCACCATCTACGCATAAACCTTTTTCATGTTAAGCTCTTCATGCAAAATCTGTCTCACCATTTCCCTATTAAGACTTGCTTGCTCTGCAATAGCTCTCACACCTAATCGACGATCTTTTTGAACAATTTCTTTCACTTTTTCGATGTTCAAGTCGGTTTTAGAAGTTCGAGAGCGTCAGTGCCGTTCATCATATTTACAGTCCTCCCTACCATCTTTAAACCTTCTATACCACTCTAAAACTCTTGCATGTGATAGACAATTATCACCATAAACTGTCTGTAACAGTTCGTAACATTCGAAGAAGAGTGATGTCAAAATCTGGATGAATTTAGCAAATTACGATCTCGTTCTAAGAGTATCTGTGCCCGGTGGATACAGGCAATTATGTACCTACCTACCTTATTAATGCTGCCTAAGAAGGAGTTATTTCTTTCATCAATTTTTTTGACATGAAAGGTTTTAAAAAAAATTATAAAAGAAAAAAGACTTTGTTTGACTCGTTTGGATCATGTCAGGTTAACAATTTATTAACACAGACTTTATATAGGTATGGACGCTGGAGGTTACAACAGTTAACATGGAATAACACACAGGATTATCAGATCCTTATCCCTCTAAACAATTTTTTTGAAGTATAATAACGGGTACATCAACCGCAGGCCCTCTACAGTCACATCATCCGTTTATTCCAGATCATAAAATAACAGATCATAATTCTGAAGCGTTTCAAACCTCAAATTTACCAACCGCATTTATTCAAGTATCACTCGACGTACTCCCGGTCCTAAAAACAGGGTGAGGAGATACACCCTTTGCGTTTCCCACTACCTACGCCCTATTGTTATCTGTTCGATTCGTAGCCCCGATGATACGTAAACAAATAAGGTTCTCGGTGAATAAGGGCAGCGAGATTAGGTATGTATTTTTATATTTCATAAAGGTGCATCGGAAGAGATTTTTTTCAATTTATTACTTTATGGTGTTCATAAATATAAATCCCTTGTATGCATTATATATTCATTCATATCTTTGTTATTTACCTAAGCTATAAACCCTGTCTGACAAAGGTAACGTTTAGGGAGAACCCGCATTTTTTGATGGGTATAACAGGGTGTTTCATGTGTGTGTTGTATACT
The DNA here is from genome assembly GCA_023690525.1 of Holotrichia oblita. NCBI lineage: Eukaryota > Metazoa > Arthropoda > Insecta > Coleoptera > Scarabaeidae > Holotrichia > Holotrichia oblita. The sequence goes on from CM043023.1 coordinate 37,862,398, forward strand.
CAATTGCTAGGCTATTGTCGGTTTAAAATGTAAAGTTTTGGTAAGGGGAGATTCTATGAAAGGCAGTGGCGTACCTAGATTTGGACAGTCAATAATCGAATTACCAAACCAATCTTCATTTCGAGTTTGGTCTTAGTGTGTAGCCTTCATTCATCTCAGTCGATTGTTAGCATCTTAATTGACCTTGATCGTGTGTCAAACAGTAAGGCTGCTTCTCTCACAGTCTGAGCGAGATGGCCTGAGCTCCATCCATCATCGTGGCAAATTTTTTACTTTGCTCTAGGGTAGGATAAACTGTGTCTCTAAATCCAATTAAGATTATTCTAGAGGAAAGCTAGGCTGGTCTTGTCCACAAAAAAAAAATTATGGCAGTGCCAACACTCAAATGATTAACACATAATTGTGTGAGTTTTAGGTACCCATTAATATTAAAAAGTTTTTTTTGATGTTGATGATGGTTGATAGTAAAATCACAACGTCCTGGTTTAAGACAAAGGCTTCTTTCGAGTTTCCAGGTAAAATATCTTAAATGGTAATTCCTAAACCTCAACCGAAATTTAAATATCATCTTTCTGAAATGAATTGTTACCTTAGCTGTGGGGTTGTTTGTTACTAACTGATCAGAATTTGTTTGTTTGTTTTTTGAATGAGCCTGGTTAAGCTGTGTGATTCCAGGTAATCTCGTTTACCCTCTCCTGCGGCGGTAAATAGATAGCTATGATGGGCTTAATGATGTGGATCTACAATTTTTAAATTTCTTTTCTTGGTTCTGAGTCAGGTTATCCTACTAGCAGGATGACTTGGTGGAGGGTTGGTTATGATTGCGTTACAACTCCTCACTTTTATAAAACAGGCTTTCAAGACTTGTGCCAAAAAATTTCAAAACGATACTCGAGTTAGTGCTGAATCTTTTAACAAGATTCAGTCCCTACTCATAAAACAAAGACAACCCAATATGAATTATGAAATTATGAAGAATCCAAGTAATTTCAACAGACAAGATGGATACACACTGAGCAATATCTGGCGAATAACTTTACAAGATCGTCGATCTAACCACAATACCGAAACGGATGCAGCTCATAGAATTGTCACGAATCAGCGAAGCGAAGAAGGGTCCTGCCTGAACTCCAGTCTTTGATTGCTCATTGGCTATTAAAAACGTTTCACTTTAGACATGCTGAAACTAGACATTCAGAAGTATATCTCAAAATTATTTGTGACTATAGAGGGTGTTCCAAAAATCATGGGCACAATCACACAACGTTTTTTTTTTAAATAGAACAGCCTGCATTTTTAGCAGTGGCTGACAGCTATCTATATTGTCTGCAAATGAAAGGAATGCATTTTGAAAACCATTTATAATCTATTTTCTTTTTTTCCTTTTTTTACATCTTTTACATGTTTACTTTCTTCAGTTTAAAATTAAATATTTACGTATTATGAATTTTGCATTTTTATCAAAAACGACTACAAAAATTGTTCATAATTAAGTTCTTCATCCGTTGGTGCAAGTTGCCAAAATTTGACAGTAAATTTTGAACACCCTGTATACCGTTAAAGTTCCAAATTTTGCCTAAAGCAACTTCTATTTGTTGGTCAAAGAATCCCCCAATTATTTCATCTTGAACGTCACATTTGTGGTAGTACTGTTATTTTTAATAGTACTATGTAAATATTAATTTTTTAACAAAAATATTCATTGGACTGAACATACCCATCAAAGAAAAAAAAACAAAATAAGTACGTGTGGTCAGCCACTGCTAAAAATGCAAAAGAATGCAGGGTGTTCCATTTAAAAAAACGTCGTGTGATTGTGCCCATGGAGCAGAACACAACAACATAAGTCTTTAGATACTTTCAGAAGAAGCAAAACGTGGAGTGTAAACTTATCTACGCGACAACATTCGGAAGACTTCAACGCAGTAAATGCTTACCTACGCTCAACTAACCCAACATTGATTGGAAAAAAAAACCTGAATTTGTTAAGGTAGAAGGTTATTAAATTATTCTATTTTTTTGTCTTGTGGTAAGTTCAAGTCTAAAAGCTAGAACTCTTGCTGTGTAATTTGTGATGTCTGCAGTGGTATATTCATGGTCTTAATTGTATCCCAATAGCAGCTTTAGCTCAGCCGACGGTGATACAGTCGTCTCTGAAGAAATTTGAGTCCCACATCTAACTCTCTTGATATTCCAAACATTATTTCATTTTGAAACTAAACCTTGAATAGTCGGAGAAACGGTGAGAAAATGGTGCCAACCTCTCAACGCCTGTATATAAATCCGAAGACTCTAATAGAAAGTATAGGCCTATTCTTGTCTTATCCGTCCTATCAAAAATCCTGGAAGCAACCATTCTATCATGCCTTATCTCCTTTTTAGAAAAAAGAAAGAGCTCTTTGCTCACAGCCAATTTGGTTTCTACTGTGGCAGATCGACGATAGGTGCTTTTTTATCTGTTTTAAATTTCATTTCTCAGGGACTCCATGGAAAATGAAGAGGATTCCATGATGGTGATTGATGTGTGATCGATTTAAGGCATTTGATTGTGTACAAAATGACATCCTTCTTCAAAAAACTGGAATTTTGCGGCATCCGTGAAACTATCAAAATTTATGAAACAAACTGTACATCTGAATGGTGAAACAAGTGAGTTGCAGAAGATTAAATCTCAGGAGCTCAGGGATCCCTCTTAGATCCATCTCTATTTTGCCTATACAGTATGCTGATGATGACCACTTTAGACCTCTTATGTAGAGGCAAGGATGATGAAAAAATTGAACAAAAGGTGCAAAAAACATTATTAGAAGCTACAGGTTGGTTTTCGCTTAATAAGGTTATCATCAGCAAAACAAAAGCTGACCAACTAGATAGATAGAACTCCTGAAATTCAAGGATCTGCGAAGCTATTGGGGGAGGCGGTTCATAGATACCAGAATAACTTAAAAATTGATACTCTTTCTAAAAAATTCTCTTCTATTGTATACGGTATAAGGAGAATAAGAACAGGGAAGGAGGGGGAGGGGGGGCAAGGGGCGGTTCATAGATACCAGAATAACTTGAAAATTGATGCTCTTTCTTAAAAAAACTCTCCTCTACTGTATAGGCTATAAGGAGAATACTTAAAAATTGATGCTCTTTCTAAAAAACTCTCCTCCATTGTATACGCTATAAGGAGAATAAGAACAGGAGGGGGCGGTTCATAGATACCAGAAAAAAAGAAATGAAAATTGATGCCCTTTCTAAAAAACTCTCCTCTTCTGTATACACTATAAAGAGAATAAGAACAGGGAGGGGGGAGGGAGGCGGTTCATCGATACCAGAATAACTTGAAAATTGATGCTTTTTCTAAAAAGCTCTCCTAATAAGAACAATCTCAGATAAAGACACAGCAATTACAGCTTACCACGCATTTTTCCAAAGAGAATAAGAATCATATCTTCGTTCCACAGAAGAAGGTACTACAGGCGATTGAAGAAGGAAACAACCAATACACCGCAAACAATTATTCTGAAAGAACAAGATTATGTCGCCGCCAATAAAAACAACTGCCTTAGATAAAAAACCAAGAAAAGGAAAAGACATGTCAATGCATCATTCCATTATCGAACCACAGACTCTGTACTACTGCTGCTAAATACAAAAACATAGTTTCTGAATAGACTACGCTAGCTTCTGAATAAACACCTCATGGATAGAAACACTTTTCCTCAACAGCTTCAAAAGCTTTTAAAGGTTGCTTCTAACCTTGAATGGATACTAGTTGAACCAATAGCAAATGCAATATAAATAACAATGCAAAAAATGATAATCAAAATCAGTACATGTATTGCAAGAATCTGGTATCACAGAAAATCATGTTGCACTACCATCTTAACCTTTTGAAATTAATTTATTTTATGAGTAATATTATTCTGATTAACGTTAACACTAGCGTTAATACCATTAATAAAACTTTAACAACCTACTGCATTTTATATCAGATAATTCTATATTATCAGAATGCAATGACGAATAATTCAAAGCATTCGCTTGGCGTTATATTGATTAAACATCAACCTATTACATTATTAAACTCGAACGAAATCTGTGTAAACTCTATTGATTGTTTTAAATTAACTTACATACTCGAGTTTGCCCCTACGATAAACCAGCATTATTTATTAAAAATTCAAGCTCTACTGTGGAAATTATTGATTTATAACAGCACGATCCCTAGATATATCTTACCGCTGTTGCCATCTATAATATCTTAACTTGATAGCATTCCTCACAAACTCTCCATCCCATGAAACTTCTATTTCACTTATTCCTATATAGATACCATTGATTATCCAATTCCCCTTAGAAACAGACAACGGTTGCCTCCACCCCCTACACGCAGCATCCTAAACCTAGTCGAAAGGGTTCCCAATACAACTAAGTTATATTCTACTACCAGTTTCAGCGCTCCACTAGCTCCACGTCTATAGGTATTAGCATTATTGGTTCCTATCGGCAGTCCGTCGACACAAAGCAAACAACAACTGCTGGAATAGTTGCTGGGCCAAAACTATTTTCTGTTATTGATATCCGCGTGTTGTTGATCTGCGGTTAACCTCTTCTCCGAATATAATTTAATAGTTCTGTGTTTTGCTGAAAATTCTATGAATATTTCATGATTATATTCTTTCAGATTAAAAATATATATATTTAAATAAATATAATATTAGGACAAATTAGGTCAGGGCGTCCTCACTTTAAATTCTACGCCACTGGTTAACTCTAATTTTATAACACAGTATTTCGAATTCAATAGCGACCCTCGATACCCTAGTATCCTTTTTGCCGGTCGACGGACAATGCTATCTGATTTCTATAAAACTGCAAGGGGAGTCCCTTGTTTGCTAAATATAACAACCGCGGAAATTAACGAGTCTATTATTTGTTGAAATTATATCGAGACGTTTAAGACTGAGAGGAATTCACCCTATTTTAACCCTTAAACTAAAATACTGGCGTGCTTAATGTTTCCTGTACTTTTAACGTGGAACACCAGAGCACATGATTTAAACCCACAAAAAGATTGTATTTTTTTTTTATAATTTTAACTGACGTAATAACTAAAAAGTATCAACAGGCTTTTGATAAGTATTTGCAAGTATTAAAATAATGTGACAGCTGTCAAATTGTAAAAAGCACCTTCTTTTCTTACTATTTTGTCGGGAGTACAAGTACAGTTAAAGTAATTATCAATTTAACCGATTCTACTAAACTATCAAAATTGTTTTACTACCTGTCAAATTTTAAATAGGGACGTTAATTCCTAATTATCAATTTATACGTTCTACTAAACTGTATGAAAAAAACATATTTTGATAGCTGTCAAACTGTCAAAACATTTTTCGCTAACAGGTAAAAGCTGAAAGCTGTCAAACTACAACAACACTTACAATTAGGTCTCTTCTGTTAAAACACTTCGAAACTGTTAAACAAAAGAAGTTATCTACAGCTTTAACCGATAAAACTGTCAAAATATATCTAACATCTCAATAATTGTAAATCCAGTATTTTTTTTCAGAGTTGTTGTCAAAACATATCTGTTGTTATTTCTCTACAATTCTGAGTGTCCTTATTAGCAAAAATTTCTACTAGCTGCCAAATTTTTAAACTCGTCACAATTGTTTTCCCAATTTTAGTACTTACAGATATGTAATTAACTGTCATTATTTAGAATTCTCATAAATATAACTGTTTAAATATTTTCGCAATGATATTTTAGGTTATTTTTTTATTGAGTGTCTTAACTGTCAAAAAATTTCTACTAACTTTCAAATTAAGAAAAAGTCATTTTTCGTCTTTCAGTATTTGTATAAAAGAATTTTGATAGCTGTCAAATTGTAAAAACATTTTTTATGGATTCGACACTCACAGACGAAAGCTGAAAGTTGTCAAACTAGAACAGCACCATATTTGACAGTTGTAAAATTGTAAAGTCAGTTAGTTTATTACTAGGTTGAGTATCGCAATCATCAGAAAATATCTACTAGCTGTCAAACTTAAAAAAACATGTCATATTTTACATAACATTTTTGACAGCTGTCAAATTGTATATATTTTTCGTAGTTTCAACACATACAGGTAGAAGTTGGACGCTGTCAAACTATAAAAGCGAAACTATAAATCGTTAGATTTTTTATGGACACAGCTGTCACAATATTTGATAATTGTACCTGTAAGCATACATCTGACAGATGTGAAGCGTAAATATCAGTTTTTTTTTTCGCAGCTTTGGGTATCGTAACAATCAACAAAAATTCTGACAGCTACCGTATTGTGAAAACACTTTTTTTAAGATTTGACAATTGTAGTTGTCAAAATCTGAGAGCAGCGAAATTGTCAACTTAATTTTTTTTTATATATTGAGTATTATAGCCATCAAAACTAGACTAGCTGTCTGATTTGAAAAACATGTCATATTTTCCTAGTTTTGTATTTCTATTAAAATTTTTGACACCTGTCAAATTATAGTGGATTGTTTTACAGTTTCGACACTTGGAACGCTTTAACTTTCCTGAAAGCTCTTAAACTACAAAAACATCTATGTTTCTGCTATTTTGGCGCCTATAACAGTTAAAATACTTTTAACAACTGTCAAAACTATAAAAATAATTATGTTTTGATTTTTAAGGACATAACTGTCAGAATATTTGATAATAAATTGTAACTGTTAGAATACTTGATAATTTTAATTGTCAGTATACGTCTGACAGATGTGAAGTGGCTTTCGGTATCATAACCATCAACCATAAAAATTCTGACAGCTACCGAATTGTGAATTTTGACATTTAGCAGTTCTAGTTGTCAAAATAAATCTGACAACAGCGACATTGTAAACTCGAAACTTTGAGTATTATAGCCATCAAAAAGTTTCTACTAATTGTATGATTTTAAAAACATGTAGTATTTTCCTAGTTTTTATTTGTATCAAAATTTTTAACAGCTGTCAAATTGTGGTGCATTTTTTTCCAGTTTCGACACTTGAAACGCTTTAACTTTCCTCAAAGCTCTCAAACTACAAAAGCATTTATGATTCTACTATTTTGGCGCGCATAACAGTTAATATACTTTTAACAACTGTCAAAACTGTTTGATGATGCATATTTGATAATTGTAACTGTCAGTATATATCTGACAGATGTGAAGAGGAAATATCACTTTTTTTTTACAGCTTTGGGTATCGTAATCATCAACCATCAAAAATTCTGACAGCTACACCTTTTTTTTTAGATTTGACAGTTGTCAATTTCAAAAAACAACCATTTTTACAGAATTGTGGTATTGATAATATTTTAACCATTTTGTAATATCGTAATCACTAAAAAATGTCTACCACCTGTCAAACCTTAAAAGGATGCCATTTTTTTCCTATTTTGACATTTGTATAAAAAAATTTTTGGCAATTTTCAAATTTTTAAAACATTTTCCCTAATTTTCTTTAAAGCTGTCAAACTACAACACCACTCATTTTAAAGGGTGTAACAGTTAATGTACCGCTAACAATTGTCAAAATACATCTGACAGCTGTCATTTAGTGAATACAATGTTTGTTTTCAAATTTGCCAGTCGCAGCTGTCAAAATCTGTGGACTCTGAAAGTGCATGTTACGAGTACTATACAATATTGTTAAAAATGCTGACAAGATGTGACATATTTGGCTCACCTAAAGCTTCTCTTCCAACTGCTGTTAGGCATCGATATCTCATGCCAATATTTCAGTTAGTCACCGTATAGCAAGCGATCATTTAATAATATTCTGTTTTGATATCTTGCAAAACTCTCTTCAATGCGAAATCAAATAAATCCTCTTCTAAAGTTAACATTCTATTCGACCACAGTTCTAAGTTGTTAATCTCCAAAGTACATCCTTCGACGAAAGGGTCAAACAATAAGCTTTAAAACCAGCACGGCGAAAACGTTGCTTTTGGAAGTTAGGCTCGAGTACACGTTGTAGGTCCTCGAACTATACGTTGTGGTCTTGAGAATTCTGGAAGCTTTAACGAGATCTTTAGATACTGGAATTTGTCGATATCCTATATAAGTGGAATGTATTAAAATTATGTACCAATTAAGCAAAATCGAACGGAGTCTTAGTGCACCACCCTAAATAGATATTACGAGTGTCTTTGTTTGTTTAGGAAAATCAATAATAGAGCTTTGTTAGAACCGCTGAAATTATATACTTTATATATGTAGAATGACCAACAATTTTATTGTAGTGTAGTATGTAATGTATTCGTTGCAATAATATGCAAATTTTCGCTTTAAAAATCCACCGTGCAAGAAATTTACCAGCACAACAAAGGAGTACAAAATTGTTTACCTGCTTGATTGCAGCTATTTGATTTTCAAACGAACTCTCCCCTTTGTATTGCAAAACTCATTTAGAAGCTTGTCGATAATTTTTAGCCGATTCCATTACTCCAGATACAATGCACATATTTTACCAACGTTCCGGTTTAAAAAGAATTCTGATCAGAATATATTTTAAAACCAAATCAGACCACCATCACCTTTTGAGTACTGTCCTTTTGAAGCGTATTGTTGTTATTTTAAAAATATCCTCTCGACTTCGCTATAAAAATGTCGCTTGAAATAGAAATATAACCTTAAGCGATTAAATTTTCAACCGAAACACCTTACTTTGAATGAGTTTTGAATCAATTTTAATAAATAACTTCCCATCTTCTATCTCTCTCATTGTATATTAATAAAACTGCACTGATGTATAGTTTTCGAAACAAGTCTACCCCAATAAATTTTCAAGCGTTGCGAAAGAGAACTGTGTAGGCGGCAATTTATTACACGGACGACTTTTATGGATCTTGTTCGCGTTGTTTAACTTTTAAGTTAAGGAGAGCTATGGTAAGAAGTGTCCGTACGGAGGAAGGACATTTTTCATTGCTGGAGTTTGTTCTTCGGTAGCGCAGTTTTACGTCACTAGAGACGCAAAGGGCTACCGTTCAGTGACAACTCCTTACTCAAAGAGGTATTTTGTATCTTCTAAAGGACGCTCGATGTATTGGTTTAAGTTGAAAATGTTGTCTTATATTACACTGGATAACAGCCAAAATATGTCTAAAATAAAATCGATGAAATCTTATTTTTGGTGTGCTAACATCGAAAATAAACTTATCTGTTTATTCTTTATTATTTATTTAAGTTTTTGAGATGAGACGTTTTCGTCTCAGAAGCAATCTATCTCATATCAGTTTTATTTCAGTCGTAAAATAGGGGATCAGGACAAACAGTGACTGCCACATATCTGCTGTAATACATGCGTTTCAAATCTAACAAACTGGTTGAGCCATAAAAATCGATCTATACGGTTTGCTGTTCCAATGGTCTGGATAGAGTCTACAAATCATGTTAATGATTACTATTTCTGCATGATATCTTGTGATGGGCAAGGCTGAGATATATCCAAGAAGAAAATATCGGTCCCCAACTATCTAAATATACCATATGCCATGAGATCTGTGCCCCATACTGACGAACTTCCTATACCAGAAGCCCCAGAAACATTTACTTAAGAATCAAACAATAGCGATATAGTGGTTTGCCAAGAAGAAAATATGCCATCAAGATCAAGAGATCCTGATTTCATACCAAGCATGTCATACCACTCACCGCACAAAATAACCCAGTTGGAATTAACAAATTCCGTGAGAAATCTAGATCTACCAAAAATAAAGAGACTTACTACGATCAAGAATGCAGCAGTGGAAACCTATTAGAAGACAATGTTTCGGTATGTGGTTTCAGTAAACACCATAAAGGCCTAGTACCATTTTTCGACATGGAAAATGACTTATAGAGAGTCGAACATTGAGTTTAAAGTTTTTTTTGTGTGTGAATGGGATAGTCATTACAAAAGACAAGACTGATCTGTTCAACAATCATTAAAACCAAGTCAGAAGAATGTACAACATATACCATTGGTAGACACCAAAAAGATTTTGTTGGCACCACTGCACATCAAATTGGGCCTAATGAAATCCTTTGTTAAGTTAATTAAATAGACATGGATGCACTTTTAAAGAAGGTAGTTTTATTGGGCCACAGATACGAAATATTCTGAAAGACAAATATGATAGCACTCTAGCGGATTGAAAAAAAAATGCTTGTCATCGTCATTAAAAATAGATTGCAATATATCTCTAAAGATCAATTTTCTACACTCACACCTGGATTATTTTCTGTGGACTGCAGAGCTGTAAGTGATGAGCACGGCGATCGTTTCCATCAGAACTGACTATCCGGGTGCCACTATGCCCGAAGAATAAGAGATTAGTTAGCCACAAACGGCATCAATTTTGTTTCGTATACAGATAAACATCCAAATGTTCTGGTCACATTTGAGCAGAAAGATATATGATGGAATGTGGGGGGGAGAGGGAGGGGTTGGGAAGTCCAAAGCAATTAAGACGCAAAATCTTTCTTATAATTCGGGAAGTCGACACTGCTACCGGCCCAAGACTGAAGGACCAGGTAAGATCCAAATTGCGTAACACAGAAGAGTATGGGACGTGAGCCATCATTTGAATGCTATGGTTAGTTGAATTAAGACTATATAAGAATACTAATGTTAAATCGAGGCACCTACGAAATCCAGTTTCAAAAGTATATAATATAGAATTATTTATGAAGTTCTTCACTGGATCTCTTGGTGCAGAAGTAGAACACTAAACACTTTAACCCACTAAACACCAAACAAGTTTAAACTAAAACACCGACGCGTTTAAACAGCAATGCTGTCATTATCGATAATGAAAACGCAGGTTTTGTTATCCCTCATTTAGCTCTTATTAATGTGACATGACTGGATTTCAGAAAATGTATTTGGCTTCGACTTGATTCTTAAACATGACTTAGATGATGAGAATTAGATAGAATCTGTTTTTTTTTTGGCCTGATTAGGTGGGCATTGGCGTAGTTCTCAGATCTAGCTTAGAACGCCTTGTCTTGCCTCGCTTTTAGACCAGGCTTTAGCGAAGTGGTGTTAATTTTTGAATCTGGTTTACTGAGTTTGATCTGGTATGTTTAGCTTTGAACCGCTTATCTAGCGTTGACCTGGTTCTTTTCTTTGAAATCAGATATAAAAGACTTGTTTTACTACAGTGGATTATTTAAGGGATGATAGGTAGAGATGCGACTCACGAGGGGATTGGAGGTGTCAACCAACTATCTGATGCAACTAATGACTTGATCAAATTATTAATCAAAATATAATAATGCGTGATAAGAGGACGCAACTTATATAAAGAACTTATATAATCAGTAGCGTTGTATATAAGTTTCTCTATGGCACCATTATCGAAACCAGCTCTTGGTCAGAAAAGATTAGATTAGATTTGTGTTTGTATTTATTTGGTGTTCAACTTGGTGCTATCAAGTTGAAATTGAAACTATCAATTTTTTGTTTGGGCTGAGATGAACATCCACTAACAGCTATCTGCACTCTTTGTGACAATCAGTCAGCCTTAAGAGCTCTAGCAACTTGTTATATAGCCTCGAAACTACTATGGGAATGTCTGCAAAGCCTGACTGTTCTGGCCAGAAACAACAAGGTCGGTGTGGGGTGCCGGGCACAGAAGTATAGCGGGCAGTGAACGGAGTCAGGTCTAGGTATCATGTAGCTGGACCAAGGTACAGCAAACGGATGATGGAACAACAGTCACAATTATTAACTGCTGACTTGCTTCCATTAAAAAGGACTTAGCTTAGGATAGTAACATATCTATTAACAGGATATGGCTGTCTTAGAGATCATCTGCACAAGATGGGGATCTATAACCCCTATGCAGACTCTGTAATGAGAAGGAGGAGACAGCCTCTCATATCATCTTCGAATGCGTAGCACTAAGTCAACGTAGGGTTGCTATACAAAGCGCATTTGATTTACCAGTGGAGAAAGATTTACCAAAATAGGCTTCTAAACCTGATCGAGAGAACCAACCTGTTTGAGTAGAATTAAATCAAGGTAGAAATAACAAAATAGACCCAGTGGGCCACAGTATTAGGGATAACTAAAGACTGTCCTACTTTGATAGTAATCAATCAATCAAGCACTTTTAACCTCAAGAAGTTATTAACTCCGAAAATATTAACCCCTCTCTGAGCTGAACCATCGTAGCAGTTGTAGCAACCAGTTTTGAAAAAAAGGAGATCTTATTCAAAATCATCCTTTTAAATGGACATTATCCCCTGATGGATGAAATTTGGCGTTCCACAAGGATCAGTGTTATGGCCTATATTATTTTTGCAATTTTTCTTAATTATTTCCTCCGAAAATGTTAACAACTCTCTCAGCCAAATCATCGGAATGATCATGGAGATAAGTACACTTTATTTTTTTAAGTTCTGGAGATAAATATGGAATAAAATTAAGGTTATTAAATGAATGATATAATTTTATTTGCATCCGGAAGTATCTCCATGTAGAAATAATAGAAAAATATTTCCAGCAATAACAAATTTTTGTATCAACTACAGCGAACAACGTCAACTTTCCAATCCTACCAACGTATAATAAGTTTCATCTTGTTTATGAAAAATGGAAATATTACAGATTTGTTATCCAACGGTTCAATTTAATGAAGTTATTGCTAGAACTCACATTCACTGTATTCCTGACTGATTTTGCAATCGATAGGTTATTTTCCCAACATATACAGGAGCATTTCCAATTAAAACTTTAATAAATGCATATTCCAGATGGCATAGAATTACATCCATCGATTTTTAACGATAGTCAAAAGTTGACAAAACGAAATGCGTGCATTGGAAAATTATGCTATTCCTGACAACCAATCAATCGGGGAGGGGGGAAAAATCACACTCGCAGTTGGTCGTGCATATTAGGCAGGTTATTTTGCATTGAAAAAGCATTCCCATTATAATAATACGTGAGATTGTTATCAAAATTAAGATTACGATATCGTATTTGAAACTTACAAACTCCTCGCTAAGATCGTATTCTTCCTTTAAAACACATTTTTAACATATAAAAACGTTAGCTAACTTTACTCCCGTGGAGTCGATTCTGTTCTCTAACAGAGACACGTCTCTTTTTCAAATCGACATCGCACATAGAATGTGGAAAAATATAAAGGTAGAAGCTGCTGAGGCAGCTGATTCCACATGTAGAGACTCCCAGACTATCGAATCAGCTCAACTTTAGCGCTAATATATGTTTTCCTTCCTCCTTTTACTTCATTTCCAATCGTCTTTTTTCTGCCTTTTTCCCAACGTTTTCTCTGTGGATATTCTAAATTTTCTACCTTGCGGTAATTTTGGTGTTCACTCTCCGAAGTCAATACGAGGTCCGTGGTACTTTTATACAAAAGGTGGAATATGCAAAAAATGCCGGATAAAATGGTACCTGTTTTTCGTTGTATATTTGAGATGAATCGGAGAAATGTCGAGGGGAAATTTCAGTTGTCAGTTTAAAGGAAAATGAAACAATGCATAAAGTGGATATTATTGCTTTATATGTTGCCTCTGAATATATCAAGCTGAATAAGTACCAACATCATTCGCTTCGTGTTATGGAAAACGATATATCATCAAACAAAATAGTTCTTTGCCTTTTTTGAGTTAAACATTTTATGTGTGAAGGTAAATGATTATACACTCTTATTATTTGGGTGGTGCAACTTTTTTCCACAATACTTTTTGTTGTTTGTAATGATGTTTTAATGCTTGTTCTTTGAAGAACTCATAGTTTCCCTTTACAAACTTCACACACTCAAGAACATATAGGCCAGTCAACGTTAGTATTTTATATCCCTTAAAAATTTCTAATTGAAAATTATATCAATCAAGTAGATGGCAGTGTCAAGATTTTGCTCACCCCACGTATACAGTGAATTAGAAGCTAATTTGCTGCCAATTGTTATAAATTTAGCAAGATGTGCTATTACACTGCAACCTATTGATCTACTGTGCTCTCCATCCAATCTATAAGAGCTTTAATAAACTTCAATAACTGTGAGGGTTTCAGAGAAGGCAGTTCTTCTTCATCTATGACGTCTTTGTCGAGATAATTGGTTCAGCTTTCCGTGATAGTAGTGCAGTTAGATGTCAAATGTTCCGGATTTTCCTATCCTTGTCGTGTGTTCTCCAAGGTAACAATGCCCTGATAGAAAACCTGTGAGGACACGTTTCTGCTTAGTTCTAGCTAGATATGTGCTCTATGCTTGTTATAGTTTCTAAAGAATATTCTCCCAGAGGGATTCCTTGAGCCTCCCTCCCTCCCCCTCTATCTTTGATTTCCTTTTTGTAGGTGCTCATTCCTATACCGCAAAACGATCTACCTCGCAAATAGGTTAGCTTTTTCGTTGCCGCTGAATCCAGTGTCTCCTGCTACCCAGCATAGTGCAACTCTGGACTATGACTTACCATCCTATGATCTGACCTATCTATGGACTTATCATCAATACTGTAAGTTCTGTCAGCACAGAAACTGCATTCTTGGAGACCATTGTGGACCTCCCTCTGCTGGAGCTTTACGTAAAGGCGGAGGCTATGGCTGCAATCCTTAAAATTGGACTGAAAGTCAATAAAGTGTGGTACCCCAATATTGAAATTGAAGGGCATACTGATACTACGGAAACGGTATTGGACGGGCCTTTGCTACAAATGCCCACTGACAGTACGGCACCTGAAATTATTTTCACTGAAAATGTGAAAATCTCAATACCGAACAGAGATCAGCCACGGGCTGACTTCGTTGCTCCATTCAGTAAGAGCACAGGAACCGGCATTTGTAACTGTAAGTGAAGTATTCGCAAATGCAGCCCACCCAGAACAGATTGCAAAGGGAGGCTTCACGAGGAGGACAAAACTGGTTAAAGATTGCAAACAATACCTTAATATATTGGCACAAGACAACAAGGTGTCTTTGATTTGGGTGTCCGGGCTCGAGGATATTAAGAACTAGCCAATAAGGGTTCTAAGAAACACTTCATAGAGCCAGAGCTCGTATGTGGAATCACCAGGGATTCTACTAGAAGGGAGATTTGGTCTTGGTTAGACAAAGAAAGTGTATGGAAATGAAGGTCGATTGAAGGTCAACTCCACACTAAAGCGCTAATAGGGGATGGGGATGCTAAATTCTCTCTGAAAACCTAATTAGACACAATAAAAAAACCAGTTAAGACCACTATACCTTCCTCTGAGAAAGCATCTATATAACACGGGTCGAGTGAGCAAACCCTGGTGCAGAAGATGTGAGTTACAGGAAGAAACAAGTTTACATGAAATCTGCACATGTGAGGAATTGAAGGTGCTCAGGCAGAAATATTTCGGAAAGGATCTACTGGAGCCTTGAGGCTTCAATAGATGTAGTGAGGTGGAAGTGAGAGCTTAGATAGGGATGGTACAAATAGCACCCAGTTCAAGTGCTTGGACCTCTCAACAGAGAGGTTCAAAACTACTTGCAAGAAGGTCGAAGGTCAGACCAATATGGAGTGTGACTAAATGAATTTGATAATTAAAACGTTTGATCAGTTAAACGTACAAACTGAGCTTACCAGGATCACCAACCCCATCCAACTGTCCAAGATAACAGAACCTTGAAATGTAACAGTAATGGAAGAATAGAATATAAAACTCGCCAAGCTGATGTCTTTCAAAATTTTCTTAGAAAACAAAATGAAACAACTCGTATTATCCAGTTTACATAAGAATTTGCTAAAAATGAAAAGTATAACAATTTGTAAGTCTTCAAGTCGTCAAATGTTGCTTGCTTTCATAAAATTGAGTCAAATCAATTAACCTGAGTTTAGCATGGCAAATTCCTTGATGGCATATCATCCGTATTAATCAAGTTTTAATTTTTGCTTTGGTGTTCCCATTGGTGCTACGCACAAAGAACATGTCCAGCACAAAAAACGTGACTGACATGAGGTAGCTCATCAATAATTCATCACTTAACTTGTTCAAAAGGATATTCAAATATTTCCGACGCTCATTAGTCAACTTAAAATTCAGCATAAAATTAATTGGGATTAGCAAATTTTGTTTTAAAGCAATAAAGTGCATCATTTTAGATCAGTAATTCATATACAGAACGCTGATTTACCAACTCCTATATATAGCCACGTGATTCCAAAAAGGACGATTCGATCTGAGCCATTGACCTTATCGCCTCAACGTTACACAACATCGCTACCATTCGGGGTACCTCGCTCGCGCTTCGTACTATCGATTCGGTAAAGTGAGACGAAGTATGGACGTCATTCCATCTCAGTCCGACTCACTTATACCGAACGTTGTTGTTTTCCGTCATTCAAAACATCGGCCCGGCGTCTATATGTACGTTCGCACACAGAGACACATAGTCGAACTCTGTACACGAGAATTGGTATTACAACAATACTCCATAATGCATTGTCGTTTTGGGGAAGTTTTCGTAAGCGCGCCAGTCCTTTCGGCGATTGATTTCGCCAGTTATACGGCTTCTTCCGCTTTTCCGTTCTGGAGAGTGGGGTGATTTTGTAGAGAAAGGATAAGGCAGATGGGATCTATTTGCCGTCTAATATGGGTCGGATGACTTGGTTACGAATTTCTCGTAGAATGTACGTTCGTAGACTTTGAAAATGCGTATTTTAATTGATGGAATTTGGAGGAAATGGATTCGCCTGCTAGATTTTGCATTAATTTTGTGTATTTCTTTATAACTCATTATCGTATAGTCATTCAATACTGTTCATAAATTCACCAGTTTATTCTAAAAGATCATTCTTAAAGTGCCAAACCATGTACTACTCTTGAAAAAGAAGGATAATACAATAGTACTAGGCCAAGTAGATTGAATTTAGAAACCAATCGTCAAAATGGCCAAGTACTGAATAGTAAAAAATGTAGTATTAAGCTATGACTTCAAAATTGAAATGGCTACTGTCATAGAGGGAATGAGAGAAAGACAATGACCTTTTGTGCAGTCCATATGATACTTATAAGCGAACCTGCTGAGCCCATTAGGTGATAACCTTTTCGGACTGCAGGGCGTAGTTGTTGGGTTCGTCCATTAGTTCTGCTACCCAGGGTTGCTTGCTCAGCTTACTAGCCTTTTGTGCACTCCCAGTAACTGTTGTGTCCACTAGATGATGACCCTTTGCTCATTCCAAAATATCCACTCGTTTAATTATTAATAGGAATTGTACTTTTTTATGTTTGGAAAAATTTAGAAATAATAGTCCCTACATCAGTATAGCCGATTGTAAGAGGAATTTCTTTTGCTTTTATCAGACAGCACGTTTGCTGATTCTTACCGGCTACGTTATAAAATTATTGAAGGAATAAGAAGGCCAAGAGAGCTTCCTAGAGTCTCTTGATAATGATCTCTTCTGGTGACGACCTTTTTGGTGTCTAGCAATTATGGAGTCCATTAGAGCTGGACATAGGGCGTTCTTGCACTACCAGCCCAGCTTGCTAAAACTTTCTGATAATGGCCTAGTTAATTCGTTTATCCTAATGAGCCGCATCGTATAAGGAACGAGGGAAAAGAAGAAGCCAAACGCCGACGAATTGACGCATTCTGCCATTACATATTAATGAATGGTGAAGTTTGAAACAAGCAGAACTCATTGATTGTTTCTGCTCCAATAAAAGATCAATTGCTATTCAAACTCGAAGCAAATTGTAGCGTTATTATTTTACTTGTGCCACTTTGATAATCGAATAATAACGCTACAAAATGCTGACTATTAGAATTGCCAAATCGTTTAGAAGGAGAATCCATACATCTCCATCAATCGTGATTGAATTGAGCTGAACAACAATTTTATCGCTTGAGAAGATTTGGAACCTTGATTTAAAAATCTCTCCCGAAACCAAACGTTGAAACCACCCCAAGCTAATCGCCAATCCCTACAGTACACTATAAACGGATACATCTGCAAACTGTAACATTTCGGGATACCGAGACTGATAGATTCCATAAATTATCCACTATTTGCTCATAGAATGATGGCAACAAAACAATTTCTAAAACTTGCCGATCTGGAAGCAAAATTTAAGGAGAAAAAGTTTGAGCATGAAATGGAAACTATACGTCTTGTACATAGAAATAAATGATATTCTGGATGGTTTAGGTGCAAAGTTAGTCACAAAATATTGATTAACTTCAAACTGTCGAAATTTCAAAAGCAAGAGGCCTGAAAATGAGACAGGTGGGAAAATTTTGGGGGGTGGTGGTAGTGGAACGAGCAACGAAAATAAAATTAACGTACATTGCACAAAAATGGATAAAAATCCGAGGATATGGCTTCAAACAAAAATGAAGCAATGGGGAGGGTCAACCTCCAAAAGATGACTGCAGCAAACTTGCTTTTTTCGAGTTACTTAATAGAACGTATTGATAAATAAACGCCAAACAATCCAAGAGCTTAAAGGGAGTTTTCAACCCTAAACGCAGTGTTTAGAACTTAGAAAATACTGTAGAAAGGAACCGTATTTTTAAGCAGGCAACTGGTGGTTAGGCATTGATCTGAGGGCTGCTAGGAAACTGCTGTTGCAAGTGCAATTTTCCACTAGGGCAATCAGTCGCATTGTACAAAGAGTTCCAATCAATAAAAAAGTTAAGAATTTGGGTTCGATGTAGATGAGGTTAATAGGTAGTGTTGGTATTATTACCCTGTTTTCTAATGAATTATTTGCAGATTCTTCTTCCGTAGGTGTTTCTGATTCAGACCCTCCTCTGAGCTTTAGAAGGATTCTATTGCAACGATATGTGGTATCCTTAACGTTAATATTGTAATCGTTTGGGCCAACATATTGAATGATTTGATCAGGTTTCCAAGATCTAATGTGGTCTTGGACATAGACTTGCTGGTTAGTTTGAAGCTCAGGTGATTTTTTGGTATTTTTGTTGTACAAACAAAGACAAGAATGTGTAAATCCCAAATCAAAGCACATGAATCTGATGACAACCACACGCCATACACAATGTGCGTAAACAAATGAATATCATCACACACTGATGAGAACAAATAAGTTCGAAACACGTGTCTGTCTGTTAGGATTGAACTTCAAACGTTCCTTTCTGCACATTGTGTACTGCGTGTAATTGTTGTCAGATTCATGTGCTTTGATTTAGGATTTACCTTTTCATCGTCATATGCATTTGTATTTTTGTTGTAGTAGGTTTTTTTTGAAGCTTTATCTTTCTTTCTAATGGTTTTTTTTTTACTGCTTATAAGGAAATTTAGGTTCAAGTGCCCTGGTTGGAACAGGTATTCCAGTTTTTAATTTCCTACCCACCATAACTCATTTGAAGCTGGGATATTGTGAATGAAGCTACAGTGATAGTCGACCTCCTGCTACACCAGACCTCAAACAATTCAAAAAGTTAAGAAGACTTTTCAATCCTAAAGGCTCTTAGCTTTTAGGACCTGAAAATCCAGTGGAAAGGGACTATATTTTTGAGCAGGAATGTGGTGGTCAAGCTTTATCATTGGTATTGGTAAGTCTGCTAGGAATCTGCTGAAGGTGCATTATACATTTTCCATTAACGCAATCAGTTGCATAGCATAGATAAAGAGAAAGGTGCAAAGTTAACTCGCCTCCACGTGGTCCACCTTAGATCACGCCCAAACAATTCTCAGATCTTCTGGCTGAAGCAAATGATGCCTGACATGACAGGGAACTTAACTAGTTCTTCTCAGGATCGTTCGACTAGAAATCTTGCACCATAGCTCAAGATCTGCAAATTTAATACAGAGAAAAAAAGCTGGGACAAGAGTCAGGTCTGGGAGCTGAAGATTTTGTCAAGATTAAAGTTTTTTATTCCAACCTATGAGAGACATAACAACGAAAAAACTCTCGATAGAGAAATTTCTGCTTTCATTAAAAAAAAATTGAATTGATTACATTCCACATCCATTTAATCACCACAAATTTTTTCACAAAAGATTCCGTTTTTTCTAGTTCAAACTGTAACCCAATTAAAATGACACGAACGATACGATACAAACAGGATTCGAAGCGTAAATGATCCATAACGAAGGCTCCTTTTTTCAACACCGTTTGGGGTCTTAATTTCACAACAAACAAAATAGGAAAATATGCGCAATCATACGGTGACGTAATATAACTACGCTAAACAGAAACTTACCCCGGATTAGGGGTGTACGCGGATCGGTATGGAAGCTGTTAGGATGGAAGGGGATGGAGGGATGTAGATGACCAACAGAGTGCGGACAAGCGTGACAAGGCATCTCCGCGGGACGTCACGTGATTCATACCGTTGAGCGCAAGGGTGCCAGTCACCCCTTACCGTTCGAAACGGCGAAATACATTTGTCAAAGCATTAAAGTAGCCCGCTAGGGGGCGCTGACGAAAGGTTAACGGATGATTGCGATATGAGAGCGATGTTTGGGGCAAAAACTTCGATGTCCAATTGTAAATGTGAAATTGTGTACTAATTGACAAAAATTGTGCCTCCCAGATCACTAGGCAAAACATTACTCCTAACTAATGTAGAAACTTATTTCCTTAATTCTGTTTTTATTAAAAAAGAAACATGAAATACACATTTCCATTTACGATCACATTTGAAAGTCTTCTATATCAATATATAATTAATTAACCCTTCTGTACGGTATAATTCCCTTTCGTGTCACACATTTATTATCTTGCGCCTTTTACATTATGAATAAACTACATTTAATGGGGTATTATATGTATATGTTTACTTTACTGCGTAGCATGGCACTTAAATGATATTTTATACCTTCCAATTACCTCTATGTGTATGTTGTTATAATATACCACGGGATTGTAGTTGTACGACGGTAGACCATCCTACATTTCATTATTTATGACCGAACGAAGTACCTAGCCTTCCTAGTCTTCTAACTTTACAATTACGGTCCGCATGTAATAACTAACAATTGTGGTGAGGTTTGTTGGGGAAAAAACCATCCAGTAAAAAAGGAAAATGAGGGAAAATGGAGCAACAAAATCGTCCAGCTTGTAATTACGAAAACATTTGATTACTTATTCTCTTTTCTTTTTTCATTTCTAATTTCTTCTGCGGTAGGAAAACCCTATTGATTTGAATCATTAACTTTTTAAACCCTGTACATAGATAGTAGTTTTTTTAGTTATTTAATATGTACTATTAGTGGATTTTTGATCTAAAATCTTTATGTATGTAGAAATCAATTTCTTACTTGAATACGAGGGCGACCTGAAATGTTTTCAGAATCGGCAAGAGATGGCGCACGAAGGTTGAAGAGTTGAGTGTCTGGCCAAGTTTAAACGGAATCTAAGGGATTTCTTCATGCGTTTTGTAACCGCGAATGAGACTTGGATCCATAACTACATACTGGAGACCAAGGAACAGTCGAAGCAATGGACGTTCCTAGGCGAATCAGTTCCGAAGATGGCAAAGACCATTCTATGGGCCGGAAAAGTCATGGCGACCATTTTTTGGGATTCCAAAAGAGTGATCCTCATCGACTATCTGCAGAAGGGAAGAACGATCATGGCAATACTACAGCGATTTATTGACCCGATTCTATGCAGTATTGAAAAAGAAACGGCCTCGTTTGCAGTGGAAAAAAAGTACATTTCTACCACGACAATGATTGGGGGCTCATTCATCTCAAATCGTCGTATCCAAATTGAATGAGTTGGGCTACGAATTAGTCTCTCATCCTCCATATTCACTGGAGTTAACTCCCAGCGACCCTCCTATTCCCAAACCTGAAAAAATCGCTGGCAGGAAAGAGATCTGCTTCAAATGAAGAGATCATCGCCACTACAGATAATTATTTTGCAGACCTCGAAACATCCTACTTTTCCGACGGCTTGAACAGACTGGAGCACCGTTTGAAAAAGTGTATTGATCTTCGAGGAGACTACATCGAAAAATAAAAATAAAGAACCACACCAATAAGTAGTAATTACCACCATGCTTAAGTAGTAAACTGTCACTGTCATTGAGTCTGATTTGGCCATGTGTGATTTCTGGCTATTCTTTAACCTAAAGAAATATTTACGTGGTTGACGTTTCACAACAAAGTATGAGATAAATGAAGCAATTCATCAGTGTGGTCGAAAAGCAAAGCCGATAGTATGTGGACGTAACCGTTAGCATGTGCCGCCAAGCTAATGATGTGCCAACGAAAATCGCTCGAATGTTGGTCTACTACAAAGAAGGCCAGTGAGAGCGGGGAGTGGGGACGTGCCACGCGCTGGCTCCACGCGGCTTCAGTTGTGTCTGGACAGCGCCGTATTCAATCATGACAACTCAGATGTAGACGAAAGGCCAGCAGTTGGCTTTGCCACTTAGGCTTTGCCAACCTGGCAGTGCCAACGGCCAACCACGGCATAGTGTGGACGCGCCTGAAAGCGGGTACACTGTGAGAATATTTCTCTTGCAAAAACCGGTCGGCAAGAATCCTGTGGTGTAAGCCGGAACATGCTGCGAACACACTTTTTTGTGACACAAATACACACACAAATGAAGGCGTAGTAGGCAGATATCGCAGCCTCTGTGCTCACGGTAGAGGCGATCACTTTTACAGCAAAACTGATACCATTTATTTTCTTTGTCAGTTGTTGTATGTGAGATCTCCAATTCAGTTGGTTATCGATAAATAGCCCCAAGAAGCAGGTTTCTGATGATGTGGTAACTACATTGTCCCCATATTGTAACGTAGTCACGTCATTCCCTACACTATTAAATAAAATCGTTTTGGTCTTGTCAATATTCTGTTTTAAGGCGTTCTGAAGAAGCCAGCTGTTTAATGTTTCCAGTGTGCCGATGAACTTAGATAGGAGTGAGGGGTTGGTCGATGATCTAATAATCAGTGAAGTGTCATCTGCATACAACACCATTCTGTTGGTCTGGATGTCAGGCAAATCGTTCATATATATGAGAAATAGGATCGGACCCAGTATTGAGCCTTGGGGGATGCCTTGTTTGGTTGTTGCCCATGAAGAGAAGGTTCTTTTTCCATTCTGACTCACAAAAGTATACTGTTGCCTGTTTTCCAAGTACGATTTAATTAGTCCTTGTGTATTTAGACGGAAACCCATTCTATGTATTTTTTCTAAGAGTATGTTGTGATTTACTCTATCGAAGGCCTTTGAGAGGTCTAGAAATACTCCCAATATTTCTTCTTTGTTATTTATACCGTCAAAAATGTCCACTACGATTTGATATATCGTGTGTGGATTTTCCCTTCTGGAAAGCACTTTGTCCATAATGTATGAATTTATTCTCGTCTAAGAAGTTTTCGACTCGTGACACTTTGATAATCGAATAATAACGCTACAAAATGCTGACTATTAGAATTGCCAAATCGTTTAGAAGGAGAATCCATACATCTCCATCAATCGTGATTGAATTGAGCTGAACAAGGCAATTTTAGAACATCGCTTGAGAAGATTTGGAACCTTGATTTAAAAATCTCTCCCGACAAGATCCAAACGATTGAAACGTTACCACCCCAAGCTAATCGCCAATCCCTACAGTACACTATAAACGGATACATCTGCAAACTGTAACATTTCGGGATACCGAGACTGATAGATAGATCCATAAATTATCCACTATTTGCTCATAGAATGATGGCAACAAAACAATTTCTAAAACTTGCCGATCTGGAAGCAAAATTTAAGGAGAAAAAGTTTGAGCATGAAATGGAAACTATACGTCTTTTACATAGAAATAAATGATATTCTGGATGGTTTAGGTGCAAAGTTAGTCACAAAATATTGATTAACTTGAAACTGTCGAAATTTCAAAAGCAAGAGGCCTGAAAATGAGACAGGTGGGAAAATTTTGGAGGGTGGTGGTAGTGGAACGAGCAACGAAAATAAAATTAACGTACATTGCACAAAAATGGATAAAAATCCGAGGATATGGCTTCAAACAAAAATGAAGCAATGGGGAGGGTCAACCTCCAAAAGATGACTGCAGCAAACTTGCTTTTTTTCGAGTTACTTAATAGAACGATATAAATAAACGCCAAACAATCCAAGAGTTTAAAGGGAGTTTTCAACCCTAAACGCAGCGTTTAGAAACTTAGAAAATACTGTGGAAAGGAACCGTATTTTTAAGCAGGCAAGTGGTAGGTTGTAGGTGCAATTGTCCACTAGGGCAATCAGTCGCATTGTACAAAGAGTTCCAATCAATAAAAAAGTTAAGAATTTGGGTTCGATGTAGATGAGGTTAATAGGTAGTGTTGGTATTATTACCCTGTTTTCTAATGAATTATTTGCAGATTCTTCTTCCGTAGGTGTTTCTGATTCAGACCCTCCTCTGAGCTTTAGAAGGATTCTATTGCAACGATATGTGGTATCCTTAACGTTAATATTGTAATCGTTTGGGCCAACATATTGAATGATTTGATCAGGTTTCCAAGATCTAATGTGGTCTTGGACATAGACTTGCTGGTAAGTTTGAAGCTCAGGTGATTTTTTGGTATTTTTGTTGTACAAACAAACACAAGAATGTGTAAATCCCAAATCAAAGCACATGAATCTGATGACAACCACACGCCATACACAATGTGCATAAACAAACGAATATCATCACACACTGATGAGAACAAATAAGTTCGAAACACGTGTCTGTCTGTCAGGATTGAACTTCAAACGTTCCTTTCTGCACATTGTGTACTGCGTGTAATTGTTGTCAGATTCATGTGCTTTGATTTAGGATTTACCTTTTTCATCGTCATATGCATTTGTATTTTTGTTGTAGTAGGTTTTTTTTGAAGCTTTATCTTCCTTTCTAATGGTTTTTTTTTGACTGCTTATAAGGAAATTTAGGTTCAAGTGCCCTGGTTGGGTATTCCAGTTTTTAATTTCCTACCCATCCATAACTCATTTGAAGCTGGGATATTGTGAATGAAGCTACAGTGATAGTCGACCTCCTGCTACACCAGACCTCAAACAATTCAAGAACTTAAGAAGACTTTCCAATCCTAAAGGCTCTCAGCTTTTAGGACCTGAAAATCCAGTGGAAAGGGACTATATTTTTGAGCAGGAAAGTGGTGGTCAAGCTTTATCATTGGTATTGGTAAGTCTGCTAGGAATCTGCAAGGTGCATTATACATTTTCCATTAACGCAATCAGTTGCATAGCATAGATAAAGAGAAAGGTGCAAAGTTAACTCGCCTCCACGTGGTCCACCTTAGATCACGCCCAAACAATCCTCAGATCTTCTGGCTGAAGCAAATGATGCCTGACATGACAGGGAACTTAACTAGTTCTTCTCATCATCGTTCGACTAGAAATCTTGCACCATAGCTCAAGATCTGCAAATTTAATACAGAGAAAAAAAGCTGGGACAAGAGTCAGGTCTGGGAGCTGAAGATTTTGTCAAGATTAAAGTTTTTTATTCCAACCTATGAGAGACATAACAACGAAAAACTCTCGATAGAGAAATTTCTGCTTTCATTAAAAAAAAATTGAATTGATTACATTCCACATCCATTTAATCACCACAAATTTTTTCACAAAAGATTCCGTTTTTCTAGTTCAAACTGTAACCCAATTAAAATGACACGAACGATACGATACAAACAGGATTCGAAGCGTAAATGATCCATAACGAAGGCTCCTTTTTTCAACACCGTTTGGGGTCTTAATTTCACAACAAACAAAATAGGAAAATATGCGCAATCATACGGTGACGTAATATAACTACGCTAAACAGAAACTTACCCCGGATTAGGGGTGTACGCGGATCGGTATGGAAGCTGTTAGGATGGAAGGGGGATGGAGGGATGTAGATGACCAACAGAGTGCGGACAAGCGTGACAAGGCATCTCCGCGGGACGTCACGTGATTCATACCGTTGAGCGCAAGGGTGCCAGTCACCCTTACCGTTCGAAACGGCGAAATACATTTGTCAAAGCATTAAAGTAGCCCGCTAGGGGGCGCTGACGAAAGGTTAACGGATGATTGCGATATGAGAGCGATGTTTGGGGCAAAAACTTCGATGTCCAATTGTAAATGTGAAATTGTGTACTAATTGACAAAAATTGTGCCTCCCAGATCACTAGGCAAAACATTACTCCTAACTAATGTAGAAACTTATTTCCTTAATTCTGTTTTTATTAAAAAAGAAAACATGAAATACACATTTCCATTTACGATCACATTTGAAAGTCTTCTATATCAATATATAATTAATTAACCCTTCTGTACGGTATAATTCCCTTTCGTGTCACACATTTATTATCTTGCGCCTTTTACATTATGAATAAACTACATTTAATGGGTTATTATATGTATATGTTTACTTTACTGCGTAGCATGGCACTTAAATGATATTTTATACCTTCCAATTACCTCTATGTGTATGTTGTTATAATATACCACGGGATTGTAGTTGTACGACGGTAGACCATCCTACATTTCATTATTTATGACCGAACGAAGTACCTAGCCTTCCTAGTCTTCTAACTTTACAATTACGGTCCGCATGTAATAACTAACAATTGTGGTGAGGTTTGTTGGGGAAAAAACCATCCAGTAAAAAAGGAAAATGAGGGAAAATGGAGCAACAAAATCGTCCAGCTTGTAATTACGAAAACATTTGATTACTTATTCTCTTTTCTTTTTTCATTTCTAATTTCTTCTGCGGTAGGAAAACCCTATTGATTTGAATCATTAACTTTTTAAACCCTGTACATAGATAGTAGTTTTTTTTAGTTATTTAATATGTACTATTAGTGGATTTTTGATCTAAAATCTTTATGTATGTAGAAATCAATTTCTTACTTGAATACGAGGGCGACCTGAAATGTTTTCAGAATCGGCAAGAGATGGCGCACGAAGGTTGAAGAGTTGAGTGTCTGGCCAAGTTTAAACGGAATCTAAGGGATTTCTTCATGCGTTTTGTAACCGCGAATGAGACTTGGATCCATAACTACATACTGGAGACCAAGGAACAGTCGAAGCAATGGACGTTCCTAGGCGAATCAGTTCCGAAGATGGCAAAGACCATTCTATGGGCCGGAAAAGTCATGGCGACCATTTTTTGGGATTCCAAAAGAGTGATCCTCATCGACTATCTGCAGAAGGAAGAACGATCATGGCAATACTACAGCGATTTATTGACCCGATTCTATGCAGTATTGAAAAAGAAACGGCCTCGTTTGCAGTGGAAAAAAGTACATTTCTACCACGACAATGATTGGGGGCTCATTCATCTCAAATCGTCGTATCCAAATTGAATGAGTTGGGCTACGAATTAGTCTCTCATCCTCCATATTCACTGGAGTTAACTCCCAGCGTCCCTCCTATTCCCAAACCTGAAAAAATCGCTGGCAGGAAAGAGATCTGCTTCAAATGAAGAGATCATCGCCACTACAGATAATTATTTTGCAGACCTCGAAACATCCTACTTTTCCGACGGCTTGAACAGACTGGAGCACCGTTTGAAAAAGTGTATTGATCTTCGAGGAGACTACATCGAAAAATAAAAATAAAGAACCACACCAATAAGTAGTAATTACCACCATGCTTAAGTAGTAAACTGTCAGTTGAGTCTGATTTGGCCATGTGTGATTTCTGGCTATTCTTTAACCTAAAGAAATATTTACGTGGTTGACGTTTCACAACAAAGTATGAGATAAATGAAGCAATTCATCAGTGTGGTCGAAAAGCAAAGCCGATAGTATGTGGACGTAACCGTTAGCATGTGCCGCCAAGCTAATGATGTGCCAACGAAAATCGCTCGAATGTTGGTCTACTACAAAGAAGGCCAGTGAGAGCGGGGAGTGGGGACGTGCCACGCGCTGGCTCCACGCGGCTTCAGTTCTGTCTGGACAGCGCCGTATTCAATCATGACAACTCAGATGTAGACGAAAGGCCAGCAGTTGGCTTTGCCACTTAGGCTTTGCCAACCTGGCAGTGCCAACGGCCAACCACGGCATAGTGTGGACGCGCCTGAAAGCGGGTACACTGTGAGAATATTTCTCTTGCAAAAACCGGTCGGCAAGAATCCTGTGGTGTAAGCCGGAACATGCTGCGAACACACTTTTTTTGTGACACAAATACACACACAAATGAAGGCGTAGTAGGCAGATATCGCAGCCTCTGTGCTCACGGTAGAGGCGATCACTTTTACAGCAAAACTGATACCATTTATTTTCTTTGTCAGTTGTTGTATGTGAGATCTCCAATTCAGTTGGTTATCGATAAATAGCCCCAAGAAGCAGGTTTCTGATGATGTGGTAACTACATTGTCCCCATCTTGTAACGTAGTCACGTCATTCCCTACACTATTAAATAAAATCGTTTTGGTCTTGTCAATATTCTGTTTTAAGGCGTTCTGAAGAAGCCAGCTGTCTAATGTTTCCAGTGTGCCGATGAACTTAGATAGGAGTGAGGGGTTGGTCGATGATCTAATAATCAGTGAAGTGTCATCTGCATACAACACCATTCTGTTGGTCTGGATGTCAGGCAAATCGTTCATATATATGAGAAATAGGATCGGACCCAGTATTGAGCCTTGGGGATGCCTTGTTTGGTTGTTGCCCATGAAGAGAAGTATACTGTTGCCTGTTTTCCAAGTACGATTTAATTAGTCCTTGTGTATTTCCACGGAAACCCATTCTATGTATTTTTTCTAAGAGTATGTTGTGATTTACTCTATCGAAGGCCTTTGAGAGGTCTAGAAATACTCCCAATATTTCTTCTTTGTTATTTATACCGTCAAAAATGTCCACTACGATTTGATATATCGTGTGTGGATTTTCCCTTCTGGAAAGCACTTTGTCCATAATGTATGAATTTATTCTCGTCTAAGAAGTTTTCGACTCGTGATAATAAAGCAACCGGTCTATAATTGGAGAGTGCCGTTACATTTTCCTTCCTAAAACTTGGCTTTATTGTTGACATTTTGAACTTATCAGGACAGGTGGTTTATCAGAAAGCAATGCATCCGAAACGTGTCACTGTTTAGTGTCCACTGCGGTCTGGGGGAATAATTGGACCATATTTCTTTGAACATAGTGCATGTAATGCATCAACGATGAATGACGAACGTTATCATGCTATGGCAACGCAGTTCTTGTGCCTCAATTGGAAGATATTGCTCTTGACAACAGGTGGTTTCAGCAGGATGGTGCCGCATACATGCCATACCGCGCGTGAAACATTGACTGTCTTGGACGAGTTTGCTCCTGGTCGTATTATTTCCCGGTTTGATGATCAGAATTGGCCACCACGTTCTTGCGATTTAACGCCTTTGGACTTTTGGCTGTAGCTGTTACTGCAAATTGTGCCAGCAAAGCCATACTACTTTGCTACAGAAAACCATGATTTATCTTGTCTTCTTATTGAAACATCCTTTATATTTCACAATGGCTGAATCAGAATGCTCAATTACTCACATAGGCAGACCTTCCAATCCAACAAAGCGGTGACAAAAAGTTCTTTCTCTGCCCAATAGGAACGCTTTTGTATAGAAAAAAACTAAGGCCTCAAGAAGAGACCAAGTCGTAATCCTGAATCCAGTAGACCAATTGGTATTTCATCTATAACTTCAAAACTATACATATTGTCGAAAAACGACACAAGAAAGAGTAATGCCTAAAGTAGATCCAATTAATCTGGATTCAAATCCTTGCTCAGTCCAAAAGGCGTTGCACTGTTAAGATTTTTAAAACGAAATCATTTGGGCAAAAACTTTTTAACATGGATTGTTGAATCTTTGGCTATAGAAGGTAAACACTAAAATTACTACCTCATCCACAAAACTGTATATAAAGACTTTAAAACTTCAACATCAATTGCAGCAAATTTTTAAAAGCTAAAAAACAAGTCTATTAAAACTAAATCATAATCGAAACCTGAAATTTCAAAATTAGAAAAGCAACTGGAAAATGTCTAACTTGATCAAGAATTCAAGACTCGGCTATAACAGAGACCCATTGTGCCCCTCTGCCGTTTTAGTCCTCTTAACCAGGTTGCACCCGGACAAAGAAGTCCACAACCTGGTCGAGAGTTAATTTGCTTACTCTGGAATCATCTAAACGATCGACCCCAAAGTATACCCGCCTCTCCCTATCCGCTGTTGGGCAGTCAGCAAGGAGATGGACTGGAGTTTCCTCCGTACTCCCACAGTTTCTGCAAAGAGGTGAGTTTACTACGCCCATGCGATGCAAGTGTTTATAAAGTGCGCAGTGACCAGTTAAGATGCCTGTCCTTGCTCATAAAGAGTGCCTCGCGCAGTTTTTCATGTGTGTCTCATGCCGGCAAGTGCATTCCAATAAGAGCAATGCCTAGCGACGAGTTCGGATCTGACAAAGGCTTTGATGCTGCCATAGGAACTCCCATATGTCGGTTTTGGACCTACGAGTAGTTGTTCGCTGGCGTCTCTTGTCAGCCATTTTATTGCCTCTGATTCCAGAGTGACTTGACACCCATCTCAGCGTGATAGAGCGATGTTCCGTCTATACTGCTCTTAGGGTAGTCTGGCTGTCAGACACTGCTTCTATTTTGTCTTGTAATAATTCTTTTTTTATCTCCTTTTGAGAGCTTTGTTCTTAACGTATCTCTGGTACATGCTTTCAAGTTACTTAGTGTTAATGTTAAACTTTCTAAACCAGAAATCCGATTCTATTCTGATTTTAAAGATTCTGCTTGACAAGACCTTGAAGACTTCTGTTCACTGACCAGAATTTGAGATTAGCGAAACTATTATTTCGGCATTTGTCTCGGCTTAATCTAGACTTGCATATATAATACTAATGTTTTCCTTTTTTGGGTCGAATGTGTTTGTCCTTGGTGATTCCACTTATCTAGTGTATCCATGCCCTGTGTATACGTTGGGATGCTCTATTTCGATGACATGTTCAGCTTTTTCGACCTTCAGCAAGTAATAGATGAACCAACAATTCCTGGTGGTTTCTTGGTGGTCATAATTTAATGTTCTATGATCTTGACTCCCAGAGACCTTGATCTCAGCTGATTTTGAAATATATATAATGTAAAGAATGGGTAATGAAAGAACACAATGAGTCATATTTTCCTGACTAGTTGTGGAAGAATTCTGCAGTCTTGCCAAAACTTTAATAACAAATTGATTGGGTTTTTTAATATTTTTTTTGAATTTCTATTCGTTCTTGTTCATGCTGTGATATGCTCTCGTTTTGAAGTTTTTGAACAAGATAACTGTGCCAGGCTGACAACAAGGATATCATTTTACTGCAGCCAACGCCCTTTGGTTTCGATGGACGTTTGTTCTGTCGTAAAACCTATATGAGGACCATAAATTAAAAATGGGTTTGGATTTCTAACATTGCAATTTTGCAAGAGGCGAAACAATTTATTAAACTGGTACCTATTAGAAAAGTTCGAATTTATAAAATTTCTAATTTTCAAGCCCCGAGAACGAATTTGATTTGCTGTGCTTTTAGGGAATATATCAAACAAACTTCTGTCGACAAATTTACTCGCATATAATCCTCATGCATAAATGCATAGCCATTTCGTCCACGTCGCTTAAGACATGTAAACCGTACGAGCATACTATCATTATATCTAAGTTAATTAGAACCATATTGATTGAAAGCTCATCTCGTGAGATGAGATGTCAGATTGAACGCTATCGGATTATGTCCAAGTATGTACACTACATATTCAAGCCATTAATCATCATCCCGATACATTTCTAGATTCGACGTTAAATCTAAAGCAACATGAATCACTGATTTTAGACAATTAATCCAAACGGAGCTAAAGCTTTTGATATAACATTAAAGAACGATAATTTTTGTGTGTTATGAACTACCAAAATATTAAGGAGACACGCTAACCCCCACAACAGTATTACAAATTCCTACTTGCAATAAACCTCAGAATCTTGGTAGTAAGTTTGAACAATTTTGCCGGAGGCTGTCATAATACTCAAACTTCAAAATTTGACCAAGACATTTTTGACTGAATTTTCCATCACAATTCTTACACTCCGAAGGAAGCAAATTCCAACACAACCCATACAGCTGGAAGCCGCTACCTAGGTTAAGAAATTAAACTCAGTAAAGCATAAGCAATTACAAGCGATAACGGTCGCAATTAGAATGTATACTACATCCCCTCTCGCTAACGCCAACTTCGCCCTACGGTAGCGACTAGCGTCCCCTAACGGTCGTAGATGGCACCGTTCCGAAACCCCACACTGGTAGTAGAGGTGGTGAAAATGATGATCTCTTTAGACTTTAGAATAATTCGAAATATCTGGCGGTGTGGTCGTGTTTCAGTTGGTAACATCACAGATTTCTCCACGTTCTTGTTCTTGCTCGGCTTCGCTTGGTGGGGAAAGGGGATGAACGTGGGAGCGCTACGAGAACGGATTTCTGCTGTGGAAGGTGGAGAAGGGTGCGAAAGGTAATTTGGACAATTAAGTCAGTTTAGGAAGCGTTCATCCGGCATTGCATTCGCTCCGATAACAGCGATTTGTAGTGGTGGAAAATTGGAATTCCGTGTAGAAGTGGAGTTGTCTCTCTGTTGTACTATGTGGAGATGTTTGAACGGAGTAATCGCTATTTGAACAAATTATCTTGGTTAGGACATATTTGAGAAAATCCTGCCGTGGAATCTTCGTGCAGAGCAGTTAAATATGATAATATTAATAAGAGGATTTGCAGTTGTTTTTTTGAAATTTTCAAACGTGTAACTATAGAAAGAGAAACTACAGCGCATGCGCAATTTTAAAGTGATATGGAGCTTTAAACATGCCCCTTTTACATTTAATAGATAAACTTATTATTACAATACCCCGAAAAAAGTAGCATTAGTAACAAAATCCATCAGAATCGAGCATTCACTACACCAAACATCGTGTATAACCATACAAAATAGAATTTGAATAAGTTGGTTTTGATTTTTCAAAGCCGCAGTCCGTTGCTTCGCGGAAATTGAATTGAAAACTTTTTCGGCGACGCTTTACGCAGTATATCGGTACACCACACCCCCTATATACAGATTGCTTGCCTTTTACCTCTACATCTTCCCACGACAGGGAAAAAAAGAAGGAAAACGAAGTGGTGTGATGCGATTTGGAGTTTTCACGCTCGCCCGTCTTATTTCCTCTTTCTTTCTCCGTTTTTAGTCAAAGAGGGCCAGGTTCGGTTGTGTGAATGATGTCTGGCGCTGTAGAAGATGAAACAGGAAGCACCTCGGGGGCCAGGCCAACTGAGAGTTCGTTTTAATTTAAGTTTTATATAGATATGGTATTGCCGCATGACAGATGAATTTAAATACGAGGATGGGGATTTTCTTCTACGGTTTCTGAATATGCCGGACTGATTGGAAAAGGGAGTATCGAAAGTTCTACAGATCAAGCTCCAACTATACGCAATCAAAGAGAGGCTCTATTGTAAGTGGGATGTAAAAGTTCCTTGAGTATATTAAAATATTATAAGATCATTAAGTTAAGATCGTGCTTGAGGAGGTAATGGTAAAGACATCAATGCAGAAGCCAAGTTGAGGACTAAAAATTTATTATACGCGGAATATTAATAAGATGAGATGGATCGACCACATGTACATAGGAGTTAAGTTTTCTTGCAAATTTAATTTTAGTCAGACATCAATTTTGCAACGGTTTGCGTGGTACTTAATGCCATCCTATTGGAATCAGAGCTCATAGAATCTCAATTCATCATCCTTTTTGCAGAAAATTGAT
This sequence comes from Holotrichia oblita, assembly GCA_023690525.1. NCBI lineage: Eukaryota > Metazoa > Arthropoda > Insecta > Coleoptera > Scarabaeidae > Holotrichia > Holotrichia oblita. The sequence continues at coordinate 37,896,107 of CM043023.1, forward strand.
TACTTCGCTTCTTCTGTATTAATCGTATCGTTATTACTCGACAATGAAGGATGATTTAGTAATACTGTGAGTCTACAAACTACACTAAACACGATGAGGAAATTTTACTTGTGCATGTACATAGTCGCCTCAAACATTGTTTGAGTAAAATCGGCGTCAAACCTCAAGCTGCTGCGAAGCCCAAAGAGTAACAATTGTTCTTAGCCTTAACGGCTTAGTAGTAGATGTGGAAAATGGTTCCATATTAAGACCGAAATTTCCAACAGAGCGGTTATCAAATATTTCTGCAATTTCTCTACTACAAGAAGAAAGTACTGGATGAATCCTTCATATCAAGCGGTGAAGAATTTAGCACGAATTTGGCATAGAGACTTGTGAACAAGGCCGAAACCTGTTATTTATAAAGAAATTGATCTAGTCCATGACATAGTTCTGAAAGAAGAAGTTCATAACTCAGATTTGTGGCTTTTCCACAGGCAGTGTAGAAACCATTTTACATAAAAAATTATGTCTCAAAAAGTTAGCTATGCTATGGGTATCAAAACTGTTGGGACCAGAGCAAAAGCGCATTGGACAGGTCATTTCAGAGACGATTTTCGTCATTATTAAGCGAGATCCTGAACACTTCCTAGCAAGATTCGTTACTGCGGATGAATCCTGGTTCATCATTATGGTCTTGAAAGGCAGAGTATGGAATGTAGTCATAAGGATTTACCACCCTCTCGAAAGTTTCATACAATAGCATCTGCGGGGAAGGTCATGGTCGCAGTTTGTGGGCATGCCGAAGGAATTATCTTTATAGACTTTTTAACTACGTGGCCAGATTATAACTGGGCAATATTATGTCCATATTAGAAAACTCAGACTTGGTGTGTGACGTGGTGTTTCATCAAAACGCTCTGTGTCAATTGGTGCAATTCATATTCCCGAAGCTCGAAGAACACCTTCGTACGATTCACTTTCGAAACGATGAGATACTGATGATAGAGGTGAATGAGAGGCCAAAACAGACAAAACAATTTTTTTCTGAGAGCGTTAAAGCTCTTCACCGTCGTTGTATTGAAAAATAAACTGAACTGCCCTTCCAAGTGCTGATTTGCTCAGATTCAGAAAAAAAGAGCTCAAGTCATTATTCATTTGCATATAGTACATGGACCACCAATTCTAACAGGATCATCAGCGATCTTTAGTACAACATTCTATTCATAGAAATCGTTAAGATTCTGCTTGTTGCTTTTAGGAACACTTAAGATAAAGTGTTTATCAGTCATTAGTCAGGGCTCCAAAATTAGTAACAGTTTCATTAAAAAAGTTTCATATTGTATTAACGTTGGTTATCTGCAGATCTGATGATCTATACCTCGTAAAACATTGCTCTCTTTTTCATGTTGAAGATGATCCGTCCTTTTTTGGAGATGGCTGAATTTCAGTTTCTGTTGAAATGGTCGCCTAACTCAAAACCAACAGAATAAAAAATCCAGATGAATGAGCACTTGCAAATTAGGACTGCGATGTCAAATCTATCCAGAGAATTTACAGGGGGCGGAGATGCTACCTGTGTTACGGGAGCAAAGATAAAAAACAAGCCACTGCCTGCTCAAAATGTAATACAAGGTCTCTGAAAAGTCCGGCATCATTGAGATTTTACTAATTTTTTTCTTATTGCTCGAGGACTGAAAAATGTTGACCACTAAAGGACGGGTTCATTTTCAGAGGAGATGCAGATGAATTTAATAGAAGGCACCCTGAACAATAGCAAGTGTCGTACACGACGATTGGCAGATTACTAGTAAAGTTCAAAACTACAGGTAGTGTAGCTGATGCTAAAGTAAGTGGTCGTCCAAGCACTTCAGAAGCTGCGGCACAAGTTTTGCCATAGGTTATTGCTAGTCCCAAAAAATTAATCCGCCGTATCAGCTTGGAACTGGGCGTTTCTTGAAGCACAATATAAATCTGTGAACAAGGCCGAAACCTGTTATTTGCAAAGAAATTGAGCTGGTCTATGAAATTGCTTTGTCTGTCATGTTTAAGATGATCCATCTTTTTTTGGACAGTGCTGATTCCAGTCTCTGTTGGAGTGGTCGCCTTTTTCCGTTTCTATCTGGGAGAAAAAGAATCTCTAACAGAGTAGTTGCCGATAAATTTCATAGGAGGCACCCAGAATAAGAGCAAGTGTCGTACACGACGATTACTAGCAAAGTTCAAAACTACAGGTAGTGTAGCTGATGCTAAAATAAGTGGTCGTCCAAGCACTTCAGAAGCTGTTGCGGCACAAGTTTTGGCATAGGTTATTGCAAGTCCCAAAAAATTAATCCGCCGTATCAGCTTGGAACTGGGCGTTTCTTGAAGCACAATATAGATCTGTGAACAAGACCGAAACCTGTTATTTGCAAAGAAATTGAGCTGGTCTATGAAATTGCTTTGTCTGTCATGTTTAAGATGATCCGTCTTTTTTTGGACAGTGCTGATTCCAGTCTCTGTTGGAGTGGTCGCCTTTTTCCGTTTCTATCTGGGAGAAAAAGAATCTCCAACAGAGTAGTTGCCGATGAATTTCATAGGAGGCACCCAGAATAAGAGCAAGTGTCGGACACGATGATTGGCAGATTACTAGCAAAGTTCAAAACTACAGGTAGTGTAGCTGATGCTAAAATAAGTGGCCGTCCAAGCACTTCAGAAGCTGTTGCGGCACAAGTTTTGGCATAGGTTATTGCAAGTCCCAAAAAATTAACCCGCCATACCAGCTTGGAACTGGGAGTTTCTTGAAGCACATACATGTTACAATTGCTACACCACTTGTTAGAAGACGATCCTGATCGCTGTACGGAAATGTGCTATTGATTTGTAACAAGGATGTAATGTGCGTTGTTGGTCTGACGATCACCGTCACTGGTACATCGGCAGTAAGGAGCAAGGAGACGATCGCATCATAGTTTGGTGTGGCTTGTGACAATAACAATGCTCGGAGATGAACTGCTTCTTGATTTGGAAAGCAGAATGGTTCATGCTGGAGGGTGCACCCCTCCCCCCTCTCACTATAATACACAAGTTTGTGAATGGCTAGATGAACATTTCTTTCAGTGGATTTAGTGGCGCAGGCTGCACGATCTCCGGATTTAAACCTGATGGATTGTGCTGTGTGGGGTCATGTAAAATCCAAAGACAAAGACCATTTCAGAGAGCACATCTCAATTTATACGAAAGTCATATTGGCAGCATTTCACTTGTATTTCATATAAAGAACAGGTGAACTCAGTGGCAGAATTTAGCATTTAGTATGTGTCACATATATTGTCAGATTGGATCTAGTAGTTTCCACAATATCTGGAGTGTTTTAGAAATATGTTTGCCCAACAATTAAATTGTCAAAGATTTAGTTAAAGTAAACCCAAAATATTCCTCAGAATAAATTAAATTAACCGCATAATTTTCATTAATTCATATCCTTATATTTACATTTTGTGGTTATTCCAGCCTACCTATTCAGATTAAAGCTGTTCAGTGTTAGCAGGTAACTGTTGCGTTTCAAAATATCACGGTGAGCTAGTATAAATCTGTTGCAACTAGTGTAAATAATTAAAAGGGATCAGACCTGACGCGACCCTTTGTTGTCCATCTCTCCGTGTATCCTAACCCATTCGAGATGGACGCTAAAACTATAAACTGTATACTAGCAACCTCTTCATACATCTCTCCACTCTCTAGTTACATACAATACATGAATATAATACTTTGTGATAAACAACCTCCTCAACCTATTTTTCTACAATTTCTTCAACAACCACGCTCTTTAAACAAATTGAATAGACGTAAAGGGACGTGCCAGTGGGTGGGGTACCAGCGAAGCATGTAAGGTAATAGCTACAGCTAGCGGTAAACTTCCCCGACGTTCCGGAAATCGACGTTCCGGAAGATTCCGGTGAGTCTGCAGTCCGGTTTCGCCTCATGCATATGTAAGGCGGACTAGAGAGACTATCGGGGCTAGCGCTCCTGGATCCCAACCCTTGGACTGACGGCGGCCCGCCAGTGACTGACATGTTTTTAGCGGTATTAATGGACCAAGTAAATGGTGCGCCGTATTTTCCGCGTGTGTATTTTAACCCCACGGTACTGGTGGGTTTCGAAAGTTCGAAAGTTCGACGGAAGAGATTTGTCCTTCAGCCCGGCTCGTGCCCGAATGTTGGCAGGACGATTATAATTGTAAATTGGCCTTGCGGTATTGTAAGACAGGATAGAAAGAGACTGCGGATTTAATTTGAGTGGTCGTTTTATCCGTATGTTTCGCGTTTTACTATGGATTTCCTATTTGTTCCAGTTGCTTCATTTGCATGATGTAGATGCAATACATAGCTAGAAAAACCTTCTCTAAAATAGGTGGGTGATGTGTTGCTAAGGCATCTAAACATAGAAAAGATCTGTTAAACTTTTGAGTTTGATTAAATTTTGATGATTAAGAGCGAAAAGATTTGCGTCAAACTATTAGAGATCTGAGTAATAAAATAAAGAAGTGTCAAGTAATACACGTTGATACACAAACTCATTCCATTGACTGTAGATTTAAACACTGAGTCAATTACGATTGCTGCAAGTAGCGACAGTCGGATTGCAAACGAAGCACAGTCTGCCTCAGAGTCTTCTTCTGAAAAGCTTCCAACCTCTTAGTCTATATCTTCATCGTACTATAGGGATATTAGTTTGTCATCTTGTTAGAATATAAAACCGCTGCCCAAGATCATTACCAGATCGCTGGAATGGCTCCACAGAGTCTGTGTTCACCCACAAACAAATTAACATGGGGGGAGGTCTTTACCTTCCCATACTAAAGATCTGATTTTGAGATAAGAGTTGATGACCGAGACAATTGAGAATTTTGAAGCTTGTCTTCTAGACCTTCCTATATCACGGGTATCTTATTGAAGGACTTGATTTGGAGTAAATTGTTGATACACCAACGCGCATAACCTTCAAAAATAGTACCATGATAGATTTGATTTTGATGAATAGTGCAAACGAGGTGGCTTCTGATTAATTTAACCAAACTGAATTCGAAGCAAACTTGCCAGGTTGATGCAGGTAAGGTGTTTGCAGCAAAGAGTTCGGAAAATGGAGCTCTGAAGATCTGCCATCAACTTTGAACGCTAACGAAATTTAGTTGATGCATAGTAGACAAAACTTGTGTCATCCCTTTCTCTACTATCCTCCTCATTCCCAACTTTGGATTGGCAGTCCTAGAAACTTGACGTGGATTTTCTTTAGTTGTTCAAAAGTTATATAACATCGCAAAATATGATACTTTGGAAATCAAACAACCACAAAAAAATTAATGATGGATCATTTATTTTATTAAAAAATATTTATATCCTTCTTCGTTTTCGAAGCCGCACATCATCGTCATTACTCTCAAAATCAGAATCAGAACTACCACTGTCATTGGACGTACCAGCAGCAAGCAAATCCCTCGCTATAGAAAATTTAAAATTGAAATAATCTAATATGTCTTTACGCTGCATATTTGCGTCAGAAGCATCCTCACGATATTCAAGCCAACTACCTGCACTAGCAAAATCGAAAAAATAAAAGAGAGAAGCCCTAACTGTCCATTTGTTAGTTCTTGTGCGCATCCAATAATTACCAATAGCTCGGTCGAGCAAATCTACTGGCGTTGGAACTCTACACAACTGCCGATTGTTTCACTTCAATATATTTACGTTCAGCTTTAGACCGCCGAATACAAGAGCCCAAAGACTCTGCTCCACATACGGAGATGCAAAATGGACTGGTTTTGAATCAAACCATTTTACAGCACATATATTTTTATCTTCTCTGATTAGGAGATCGAAGGAACCTCTCTCACCTTTTTTGAGTTCATTATCTTTCTTGAAAACAATTTCCTTCGGAATACGGTTGTTCATTATTGTCCCAGCTAAAGTAATAGAACGTAGAAGTAGTATCCATCAATTTTAGGACAATTCGACCATCAATATCTAGTTTTTCCGGTGTGGCTTCATATAAATAAAAGTCTATTGGTATTCCTCCTGGAGTGGTCATTACAAAGTGTTTTAGACCAATTGGATTCGGTTTACCACGCACGTACTGTTTCATGGCTACTTTTCCATGGAATGACCATTTGCTCAGAAGTTTTCCCTGCAAGCCTTTTGAATCATGTCTAACATTGGACGTATCTTCCAAAACCTGTCTATATTGTAATCAACTATCTTTAGACGAGTTGATAACAAGAACTTCTCGCATATTTGTAAATGTAGCTAATGCTTCAAAAAAACTATCGCCGAGGTATCGATTGAAATAGTCAATTGGCTGTTTGACTTTTCTAACTTCCGGATTGCGGCCAAATTGTCTAGGCGGGGCATGAAAGTTACCACGAAGCCATTTTCTTTTTGTAGAGTTTACAAAATTTGCAAGAGGCACAGCATCATCAGACGAGTCACTATCTGCACCATCTTCTGAATCTGGAACGCCATTCCTCGGTGCTAAAGCTGCCTCATCTTCGTCCTCACTGGAATCAAACAAAAGATCATCATCTAGGTCCGATTCATCTAAGTTTATGTTTACGGCAATTTCCTCTAGCTCACGTTGTGCTACCCACTGAGTAGGTAAACTGTGTGCCTACGGGACCAGTCAATCGACGTGGACAAGCTGTATAAGCTGTAGTTTTGCTGTGTAAAACCAGCAAATTGTCATAATTATGACAGTTTGACAGGTTTTAGCTGTCAAAACTACAGCTTATACAGCGTGTCCATGTCTAATCTAACGTTTTAATTCCTCGAAACTCTAGTGGTCGACGTTCAAAATTAAAAATTAACCTTCTAATTTGATCTTATCTAAATTTAGCGTAACATTCATTATCGTTTTTCGCACCGTTTCGAGACCCCAATTTAATCACAGAATCCCGGAGAATGCCCCTACCAACGCCCACGACGGAAACGCAACCCAAACTCTTCGGCCCCCTTTTAGGAAACAGATGTAATTTAATTTTTTTGCCGAAAGCTACCGCGACGGCGACCTAAAACTCGAGGCAAACAACACAATCACCTCCTAATCCATTCAGATCCGCAATTACAACTCTTTAATCTGACTATAGGGGTCGCCCTAGGGCACCGTCGAAATCCTTCGATGGTCGGTAGCGAGAGAAAGAAGTAGCGCGCGAGGGGTGGGAAGGGGTGCTGGGTGTGGCGGATATTTGCAGACGACGCGACGGAGTTCGCCCCCTGAATAAATATATTGCAGCAGCAGCAGCAGGAGGAGGAACACGAGTAAAAGTAGGCCGGTGGTTCCCCTATATTAGATTCCGCGACGGTTAATCTTGTTTGGTATTGAAATTGGTGGGCGTGCATGCATTAATACAAACTTATTACTGCTGCTGTCTTTGCTGGATGTCTTCTCGCGAAGAATTGCGAGTATTTGAAAGTTTCTAGGTACAAAATAGGTTTTTCTGAATCACTTCACCACCAGCTTTAACCGAGATCGAGATCGAGATATACACAAAAAATTCAGAATTGCACTAAGAGTAGAAGACCCTGTATATCCATTGTATGCATTCGTATCCATATATGGTATTTATATATGGTATATAACAACACAACGAATTCATAACGTTCAGATTTCAACTGTGGGATTTGTTTGCGGCAATGCGGGCTGAAGAAACGCAGAGATGGAATCGGCAGAATAAGAATAAGGAAACGAAGGAATAAGGTGGATATAAAAGCATGTTCCTTATTCGCAGATCTCACAGGAGGCGCATACTTGCTCTACGTATATAACCCATACCGCTGCAATATCGTTGTGTTAAGTTTGGTACGACGGTTAGCGCCCCTAGGGGCAATATTACGGTATTGTAATTCTTATCGTTAGCTTCGGATATACGCTGGCGAGTTTTAGGTTATGTATATAAATATTTAGAATGTACTATATGTGAATGGTATAGTAAAGTTGTTTTTGCTGTAATTTATATCTGCTCGGAGGATACTGTTTTGTATTTTGTTTTATTTTTTTAATACACGGGAGGGAGATTCCAGTTATATGTTTCTGGGGTAAAGTTTATTTTGTATAAATTTCAACAAAAAAAGATCATAAAGTATGTACGTTTCGTGTATTCATTTCTCTAGCTAAAATTATCCAGTTAGTACTGGTAAATTCGTAATGAAAACTGTTAGCGTTTTTGATGAGCCATTTTATTATTTTCCGCATATTTCATAATTTTTACCTTCGAACTGCATTTTTATATACAATCAGTACAACTTTAATTTGTCTAACATTTCGTTTATAAGAGAATCCTGCCAATCTGGCACATCGCATCGGCAGTATTCTCCATTCCAGGTATAGTCATAGACGATGTGTGCATGGTCGCTGTGCCACACGCAGATAAAAATTCCTGTGTGTAGTAATGTCTGGTAGATCGTCGTGAAGAGCTTTTCTGAAAGAAAATTAATTTCCTTCTCGATTTCCCATAAGGGCATCAAAAAGTTCTTGAAGGTCCACTTGCTAATTAAATATTGATTCTTGATACTGACTGATATTGCTATCTCCAACCATAGAATTATCTGTGTTAGTCGAAATTCTACTAAACCCAGTAGAGAGTCCTATTTCACTTAGGGATCTTACGTCGCTTCCACAGCTAGATCTATTTCATCAATTTCTATTTGTGGTGTTAAGATCTAAAAACTAAAATCACTATATACCAACACCTCCCAACCCTCCAAAAACCGTAATCTCTAATCAATACATCATAAATAATCCATGGTCTTCATGGAACAAATCATGGAACAAACCATCCAGCGGATCTAAAATCCACTAACAATATACATACCTACATGATAGTACGAATGGATATGTATGTGCCACATTTTATACGAATACCTAATATGATTTGACTATTCTCTAGTTTAAAAAGACATCGGCGACAAACAAACGCACCTTATGTTCCATCGTTAGCAATTTCCAAAATAAAAAATTGAGGTTCGGGATGTCCAAAATTTTCTTTCGGGAAAAATATGGTAACTTCTCGTGTTTGTTTCGAAGTCTTCCTGTTTGGTTCTTTCGTTATGAATAAAGATTGATTTAGATGGCAATAGCTGGAACAGCTTGAAGAACCACAATCTTCGTTTTCGTAATTTTGGTACCGCTTCATTATTTTCCAATAACTCATTAATATTGTTAATTGATACAGATGGTGTAGCCATGAAGCGCGCGTGCGTAGACTCAGGCGGATAGTCTCAGGCGATTTGGGGGAGAGGCGTTGATGATACTCATGACACTGCCGATTCGAATCGAGTCGATCGACACCCTTCCCCAAGTCTATATCCGTACGCCAGAAAAAATTCAATTCAACAGACAATTCAAGAGACAAAAGAAGTTGGTAATCATCGCCCTATAGCGCTCACCGTTGACGGTAATGGCCTGGCCAACGTCTTTCTGAAAGAAATATAGACCGATAACCACGCCGGCCCAAAATTCACACCAAACAGTGACTTTTTCGAGGTGCATTGGACGCTCTTGGATCTCATGTGGATTGGATTTATTTGTCATTCATCCACAAATGGGCCTCGTCGCTGAAGATGATTTTTTTTATGAAAGTTACAATCAGTTTCCAACTGTTCCAGGGCCCGATCAGCGAACACACGCCGTTGTCTATGGTCATATTTACCTTCAGCTCCTGTATCATTTGAATTTTGTACGGGTGCAGACCAAAGTCACGACCTAAAATTCGCTAAGTTGTGGTCTGCGAAAGGCCAAGTTCTTGTGAGCGACTCCAACCCATCATTGAAAGGCCTAGAACGTTTGGATGAGTCAGACAAGATAGTATTTACTTTCTGTTCGAATGAGTTTAGTAGAGGACTAGGCTGGATAAATTTTAAAGAAGCATCCAAGGTGACCTACGACCATGTGTGCAATATGGTGCCGAAAATATATCTTCTTTTTGGGCATCACTGCCGTTAAGATTCCAATAGGATAAGGTCGTGTACAATACTATAATACCTTCAAAGAAGCCGCAAGGGGATCGTTACTATCAAAAACAAAGATAATTTATGCAGACACACTCTGACTAGGACTAGGGAGTTGGTTTATTAGCAAACAGTACTTAAAGTTACAAGATATGCCTTCAACTGTGGTCAGTTATGATCTTTTGAATGTTATTTCAAAATAACCCCTAAATGTGGCTTTGCAAAATTAGTAAACGAATAAGGTCTCAAAAGTTCAAATAAGGAGGTGAATGGAGGAAGGGGGTTGAGGAAGTATAGAGCTTCTACTTATCAAAAACTCGTCAATTGAAGAATTGTTTTAAAAATGCTTATTTGCTGTTTAACCTTGAGACGCAAATTCCTTATGGACAATCCCATGTTTGTAAGAAGTCCTAGCTGGTGAAGGCTGGTGAAAATCGTTCAAATGGTTTTCCTATTTTTGCAATTTTAATAGAGCAAAATGTTTTGCAAAAGTTGCCAACCCATTTTAGTACTGACTTTCATAAAGATGGGGTCCTTGTTGTTGGTTTGTCGAAATTTTGCAAAAGTTTCTATCGCGTTGTCCCCAAATCTGAAGCAAAACTTAATAGTACATTTTTGTTATGGGTCACCAGGTACTTCTAGGTATTGGAGGTATTAAATGTTGGCCTGCCATTCTTCCAAATGGAATGCACTAATTGCTGGCAGCCTTTTGAGAAATAGCAGCTAGCGATTCATCAAGGTTAAGTGGTGCTTAGCAATAACATGTAGTGGTTCAATGGCATTAGGCAGCTCTTTGGTTACAACAGGTATCTATCTGGTTATAACAGGTAGTCGTTTAGGAATACTCCGTAAATGTTTAGTACTAACAGGCAACCATTCCAAAGAAAGGTAACCGCATGGAATCTTTTTCCTTCTTCTTTACTAACATCACCTAGATTTTCTGGAAAACTATTTAAATGGATTTTCCACTAATTCCTTCTGATTTCCAAAAAAATTTTGTACTACTTGAACAAATGAATACCTCAATATTGATCATTGGTGCAGGAAATTCTAGATGTTTAATGAGCTTACGTTTAAACAAAGTTCATCTGGATGACAAACATACAGCAACAGTGGAACAAATTGCTTTATAAGCCACAACTTTGATGTTTTTTCGTTTGTTATGTTTTGTTTTCTTTGAACTAGGACAAATTATGTGAACACAATACTGATGCTATCCCAAAAATATAAAAATAAGGATTAAATTAGATTTAAATAAGGATGATATTGCGCTGCGACATGTTGATCTATTGTATCCCCTTGAGCTGTATGCATGAGCTGTAAACTGCTGGGGTATGCCCGCTCTCAAAGCTGCCCATACAGTCTAAGAGCTTTAATAAACTGTGCAATAACTGTAATGGATTCAGAGAAGGTATTTCTTCTTCGTCTATAAGGTCTTTGCCGAGATAGTTAACTCGGATTTCCATGATGGCGGAGGATGAGCATCCTCAACCCCGCAGAACCTGCAGTCGTTATTCTGATTTAGACCTATGCTTTTCATGTGTTCACCAAGGTGACAATGCCCTGTAAGAAACCCTGTGAGGATGCGTAGTCTATTCCTGCTAAATTCCAGCAAAGTTTTAGCTCTGTGGTTGTTGTAGCTTCCAAGCAAGATCTTGGAGTGTCTCAGACCCAGAGGGATGCTCTGAGCCTCTCTTCTCTGTGTTTAAGTTATTTTTTATAGGTGCTCATCCCTATGCCACAGAACGGTTCCTTGCTAATGAATTAGCTTCTTCGTTGCCTCTGATTCCAGTATGATTTGGTACCTAGCATAATGCACCTCTGTTTTTCGTGCCTAGGTTGTTTAATCTGTTAAGACATTCCCAGACTAATTTCGAGCTGATGGTGTTAGAACTCAGCGCCGTTTAAAAACAAAGATAGTTTGAATATCTACTGTGCTGTCAAAAAAAGTAGGTGTTTCCAAACAAGCACGATCTAAATAGCTACCTACTATTGTTAACCAGCTACCTGATCCACGACTTGGAGTGGTAGTCATACAAAACTAAACTATTCTCAAAATAAAACTGACCGTCAACTTGAGTAATAACTCTAGGATATTCCTATCTACTTTCCCAACATCTATAATAATTTTTAATATTTCGGCAGACATAATTTACTTAAAAGCAAAACTATGTTCGTACACATGCATCTAAAACTTCTATCACATCATTAACAGCATTAGTTAAATAATACGTTGTCCCGTCACAGTAATATATTAACTAAAATTATTACATACATATGCAAAGACACACGACAAAACTCGTATAAACATCAACAACTCTCCAGTAGCTGGCTTCGTTCGGCCAAAAGCAAAGGGAAGATGGGGTTAATGTTTAAAGCGTGTAAATGAATTATGAAAATGCGCCTCGGAATTAAGTTGTAAAAATTTTAACAACGACAGTTCGTCTCCAGCGTTAAGAGTCTCCGACATAATAAAGGAACTATAAAAGTTTTAGGACCCTCGACCGTGTTACCCTGCTCAAGTAGTCTGAAAATTTATTATCCTGGGATCATGAATGATTCAGAATTTTTAAGAAGTCCGCGAGAAAAGAGTTTCCGAAGTAGTAGGAAGAGGTCGGTCGCTCACGGAGATAAATGTGATGTTTCATTGCTTTCGAATTAACATTATATAAAAAATTCAACATCAAAAACACATTACATATAATTTTGTCCTGTATTTCTAGAGCGAATGTGAGATTGAAATAATTATGACAAATTCGACCGTAAACTTCCATATTTCTCAACTTCCCCCTAACATTATCCTCTCATCCGTAACCAACATCCTAAAAAGATTGTTCCCATAACATCGACGATAGCATTTTCTTCTTTATTTATCTCCTGGCCAGTCATCTAAACCTCAACTTCAACTTCCGTTCTCTTTAACTTACGATCCGCTAAGTCGAAACCGGTGGAAAACACGTAGTGCAGAAGAACGACAAAAAAAAAAACAAAAATAAGGTATAGGCAAAAAAAAAACGCAGACAACAAGAGCGAGAAAAACGACCTACGAAGCACACAGAAAGTGGAACCGCCTCTTTCGAGTGTGCGACGCCGATCTACCGTCGTTGTTGTCCACTTCGTTGTGTTGAGTCACGTCGCCCGGAAAACTGAACGGGAAATGGAAAGGCAGAAATCCGGAACGCGAACCGGAAATGACGTGTTGTTGTTGTATATCGAACGACCGACTGGGTTTCAACCTGCTCCGATGTGTATAACCTTGAACGGGTGAATTCTGCGGGAATTGATTGCGCGAGATGATGGTGAGTTTGATGTGTTTTGATATCGCTAGTTGTCCTTTTCAGTGTAACGATATTTCTTTTACGTTAATAATAGCCTGTTCTGTGAACGATGCATTACTTTTTTTCGTATAATAAAGGTTGTAATTGCTTCCTGCATCAATTTTCGCATGGGTAACAATATATTTTTTATTGCAGGCCTATCTGGAAACTAGAAGTATAGTACTGCAGAAGCTAGACCACCAACAAGGGAGGGTGGTCATCGAGAGGAGGATAACATATGCTGATTACTTGAAGACATATTTCTAATATTTTTATCGGTATCTTCTGTACCGACCTGCGTTGTTTGACACACACGGCAGTGCTACTTCCAACCTTGTCCACTAGAGGGAATGGGGGTTGGCATTAGTCCATTGTAACAGGTGTTGTACAATACAGGTTGAATGACGAACGCCATGAAATTAGGTTTTGCAATCAGAGGAATACGCCGATGACCTAAATCATTGTAACGGGCAAACACGACGGCCTATCAACCTGGCCCTGGTGCTTGCATGAGCACCTGAACATCAATCCATACAAAATAGCTGTCGTATCCTTCACTAAAAGAAGGAAGCTATCCCTAGTGGCACCTACACTAGGAGAAACACAGGAGTGGAAATTGGTATCCATGGACCGAGATGCAATATCTCGGTGGCCTTCGGTAAAAGCCCAACAATTTTTCAGGCAGAAATACATGCCATTGAACAATGTGCCAGGAATGTTACCAAGGTACACAGTCAAGCAGAAAAAGTCTCTAGGGACATACCTTTGAGTCGAGGCTAACCTGGGATTATCTCCTGACGCTCAAAACTCCGACCCATAGTTACGCTGTTGTAGATACCAGGACACTGGGGGTGCGAAGGGAACTAGACTGCCGATGGTTTTGCAAAGAAAGATGCGGAATCTCGATTTAAAGCCACAAAGGAGCTCATCTTCAACAGTGGGAGACAAATCAAAAAATCTTCCATTGGACTAACACTCCAAAACTAAGACAATCAAAAAAGTTCATTACTTTTTCAGCCACAAAGGCTAAATCTCTGCTGGATTTCAATAAAAGAGACCTTAGCACCATCACCGCTTTATTCATTGGCTACGGCCCTCTCAGGTATTACCTTAAGAAGATGGGCAAGGTAGACAGGGACATAATGTGTAACTACGTGGCGATAGCCCAACAAAGGCACTGCCACCTCGAACAGACGCACTTAGAACTGGCTGGCATCAAAGTCATAACACCCAAGAAGATTCTAATTTTCTTTATAAGTTTGGAGATCAATTGGGACTCAAAGATCAAGGGGATTCACAATAGATCTCATTGGTCGCAGTGAAGAGAGGCAGAAATGTGTTAACGACCCACCAGTAATCTACCACCCCCTCACCATTTACAAACCTAAGTATTTGCAAAACATCCGAATTGTTGGAGACACCGCACATGCTGATTATCTTGCAAATTTATCGAGCTGGCTGTCAACTTCTATGACAGCTTCTATAGAAGCTGACATAGCTTCTAGCATGTCAAGTCATGAATATTTATTTCCTCTTTCCTTCTATTTTTCAATTCCTTGTTTTGTTACGGCTTTTTTTAAACGTTGGTGATTAAATTTGCAGTTTGGCTACACTTACCACTTTTTTTGGGTAACCGCCTCTATTCTTTTGATATTGCAACACAACGAGCTGGTGGTATTAATTTTGGAATAGCAAATCAACTGACCACTCACACACCAATTAAATTTCTAAGTTTGTTTTTTGTAAAAGTTAGAGCTCCAGTTTATCAAGCAGTTGGATAGAGACATTTTATTTTTAAGAAGGTGATACCAAGATTGTTCTGGAAACTTTAATATGCTCCCATCTGCGCCAAGAAGCTCCAACACTCCTGCATGCTTAACGGTAGGTGACCAACGACAGTTGTTGGGGGTTGGTAATGTTTCAGTATTGATTTCGAAAATCTCAGACTAAAGCACCAACCATTAAAAGCAGTTTTCTTCTGATCACTTAAGATAACATGGAGATGTGGTTTGGACAAGTGAAAGGCAGAACATGGAGTTCTACCCCAAGACATGGCTAAGTAGACTCTTGCCACTGCGACCTACGAGTCTATTGTAGCTCCTTGTTATCTAGACCACCTGGTCTAGCTTTACCTTCTTCATGAGACTCTCTAGCCTTGTCGGGTTTGTCTTCATGTAGCTCCCCGTATATTGATATAGTTCGCCAATACACTCAATCTGGCTAGTCCTTCGCATTGGCACAAGATGTCCTGCGAAATCTCTTCTTCTGTCTGTCAGATTGAGGACATACATAGCGTTTTCTGTTAGTAGACCTACTATCAACCTGACCGTTCTCCTGCCTCTGTTCAAAAGGTCATCAGTGTATTTAGGCATGTATTCTTTGATGAATTCTTTTGCATCTGTCCTGGGGAGCTTTTCCACCATTCGAGGGATTTATCCGCCAACTATTTTTCCATGGTTTTGGCTATTTTCCTTTTAGCGATTCCACACGATGGCATCGATCCAGTAAGTGACCTGGATGCTCTTGTTTTGACCAGGGCATCTGCCTTCTCATTTCCTTTAATACCTTCGTGCCCCGGTACCCAAGCTAGGATCATTTTGCTGTGGACTCCTAATTCTTTTAGTGAAGATGGCTATGGGCTTGGTGGCTATGGTGAATAGCAACTGTTTGTGCCTGAAAAACTTTAGTTTCCTTCGAAAAACTTAAACTGACTTCAGTTCTTGGTTTAAGTCCGAGTATTCCGGCTTCTACATCTTGTTCCGTTTCCGAGCAGTGCAGCGAGGCTTTGAAGATTAAAGTAGCAACTGGAAGAAGTTGCAGAGTCCAACGACACTTATCACTGAGGATTCTGTTGTAGGTGAAATTGCCAACCTTTCACGTAGAATTCCTAAAGCAGAGGAACAATTTGGATAGATTGTTTACACTCTGTAGTATACCTTCTTTTAGTTAACATTTAACATTGATATATCTGTTTAAAAGTCATCTTCTTGTTTTCTAAAAGAAATTGTTTAGCAGAAGGTGCTTCTCCTGGAGTGAAATCGAATAGTGTTGAAATCAAATGCTTTAAAGTACGTACGTCTTCTTGTAAACATTTCTCAAATTTTGATTTCTTCATTCAGAACTCACAAACATTGTTAATATTTAAAGAGTAATACGGAATGACCCAGATGAGAACATCAAACCAACCCCCTATTACACTTCTTACACACAATTCAACCAGTCAACATCTCTTAATCCATTCCGGAGCTTTCCCTGCTCCACCTAACAACGTATGCATAGGTTCTTACAGCCTACCGTACACAACATGTATGAATATAGCTTTACGTATTTGAACTGTAACCGTTTTCTGTTTAAATATTAAGGAATCGAGCGGCTCTCGTAGGGTGTGGCCGCCAGTCACACAGAAAGCAGAGTTATTTCTCGTGCCTCCCGTGCAGTAGTCTCTAAATGTAACGGCTTCGTTGAAATGTGTGGTGTTCTTTGGTGCGGAAAATGTTACATTTTAATGCGGCGAAATGATGGTGTTTTGCGGTCTAGTCCAACTTAACAGCTGGGGTCAGTTCTGCGTGGAAAGTTTATTAATACGGTCTTGCGTTCGTCACGCTTGAATGGATCTTTAAATTATTTAAGGCATGGTCGGACAAATCAGGGGTACTGCTGAGATTATACGGAATATTATATGTTCTGTGCGGGTTCAGAAATCTAATGGACGGTAGGGCTATTTTTAGTTCGTCTAGGTGTGAATAACTTATTTATTGCCGTCCTTTGAATGAGAGAAATTGACATTGTCTGGTCCATTATATTGAGCCTATCTCTCAAGTTAACTCATCCGATTCGATAGCCTTATATCGGTAAATCCCGTTATAAAAAATTGGAGACCTTGTATAAGACCGCTATGGTTAATCAAAATTATTAAATCCTTAAATGTATGATTATGGTGTCCTCTATGTTTAGTGATTGGAACATCAATGAATCCAATTGTTTGGATTGTCTTGGATAAGTGGGGCAAAACCTGCTCCTACCAACATATTTTCTCGACTTAATCTAAAGAGCTCTAATAAGATCCAATAAAATTAACCCTAAACTATGAAGATTTTTACTGAAAGACAGAAGGAGGTGTTAGTTTGGTATTTAATAAACTGTAGCCACATGTTTCAAGACCTAACAACACAGTTTATAGGCTGAGCAATTAGCTTAAGAGATGGCTGTAATTTACTGGACTTGACTGGCTTCATAACTTTAGAAAGAAATGCAATCGCTTCAGTAAATTGTATATGTATAAGCCTGCTAAGATTATGGCTATGAAAAACCAAAGGAAAGTGATCAAAGTCTCTACTACGAAGAAAGATTCCTGCGTAATTATAGGCTGCATTGTCAGCACGTTAGGACATGTATTTGTATTGTATTGTTGGTAGATCGTTCAGGTTACAAGCACCTCTCCTCACTGCGACCCACTGATCTATTGTGATTATCCTATCTCATCAGTACCCTTCTATTCCAATGTTCTTGACAAACCTCAGGACTAATTTGGGTGCTAAGACTTTGATCTGTTCAGGTGTTAAGGTCACCTGTCCTAGATGCTGAAACCTTTGCCGGATTGCAAAGTATGTGCTTGGCTGTTTCAGTTCACAGGGCAGTGGCTAGTCAGAAAGCTCATAAGAGTCCTTAACTGTGACTTGCTGAGATCAAGTAGTTTTTTATTACTGTTTGGTGAGGAGTTTCCTCGCTTGTGTTTGTTCAGGTCTTTTTCTCCTAGAGACAGACAATTTCTTTTGACTCCCATAGCTGGAACTCAAATGATGTGGATATAATACTTCCGTTTATGATCTTTCTCCGAGTTCATACTAAGCAGCACATTATAATAGGAGCTCCAACTGGGAATTCAAATCTTTAGGGTGGGTGAGCATCAAGTTGGTCATAGAAAATCAACAAAATTTCATTAATCACACACACACAGCAGTAAAGAAAATCCAATTCTTTCGATTATGGATCATTTTGGAGCCCATATAATCTTGAGACCAACGACACCGGCAAAAGAAGAAGGTGTTGTGACCTTACCCTACCACATTCTACTGGAAAACTTGAATGATGACCCAATATTTTAATCTTTTATGATTTATTATTGCGTACCAATTGATATCTGGCTGGTACGATATGCAAATAAGACGTTCTCCATTCACGCAGTAGCAGAATGTCTCTAAGAGGCTCCCTTGAAGTCTATGACTCCAGAAAACATTTGTAATGTCTTCAAAGCCACTGGTCTACTCACTTATAATAGAAATATTATCACAAATATAGATTTTGTCTCTAGTGAGGCCACTGGTAGGTTATCAAATCATGAAGACAATGAAAAAATGGAATGTGTTCCTACAAAGTTTGCTACCATCAATGAAAGTACGTCATGGCCTCAATCAACTGAGCAGCAAACTTCTACTTCTTCAGTCGGATATCGGCAACTCAATATTTCCGAGAGACGTAAGTGGAACTCTAAGATTGCCACAAATACCCCAAATAAGAAAAAATTTAAGAAGAAAGAACAAAAAACAACAAAACAACAAAGGACCAGCAGTAAAAGCAAGAAAAGTGTTATAAAATGACTCACAAGTCAGTGGATGAAAATGAAGCCTTTAATGTTTATTCATAAGAAAGAGGATGGGGTGACGAAGATGATACAAAAAATTAGATTATTACAAAAGGAAAGAAGTTTTGTCCTAGTTGAGGTTGAGGTCAAGATACTCTTGACAAGCCTTCGCATAGATCTTATTTCCTTTAGAATCTCGATTGTTTTCATCTTATGATCAACCAATCGATATTCATTATGTGAAAGTGAGGTTGGCTAGATTTTTGAGATCTTGTGTATACTCAACTACTTGTGTATAGCAACCTGTTATGGACTTTTCCATTGAAGTGAAGTATCTAGGTCCTGACCCTAAGTCAGAAACTTACTGGGAACAAACACCTTGAAAGAATTTTAGAAGAGCCCACAGGACTACTACGGATTTTCCGTTGCCTCTTCAGTAAAACCTGGAAGCGAAACCTAAAATAATCCTTCATACATACCCGTTACTAGCCAGCCATTTCTTAAACAGAATGCAAGCTTCCAATACCAAAATTTAACTTTGACAAACTGTATTCAGGTAGATGCAAATGTGGATATAAGAATTTGCAGTTCGAAATGTAGGGATATTGGTGGTATTAGGGTGCACTGCAACCTAAAACGTCTATTCTGTCCTCCCCTTCTTGCTGTGTGGTTGAGGGTTTCTCGACTCCATAGCTGACTTGCTTAGCCTATCTGCTTTAGAAAATTTAGAATGTGGGATGGCTTGATGTTGGGCAAGTCTCCCTCTTCTATTTCATAAGATCCTAGGTGCATAGCCCTTGAATTGCGTAGTATTACGCTCTCAGAGAGGATATGTATGGAACTTTCATCTTCCTCCTCGCAGAAACTGCATTCTGCTGTTTCTGCTAGCCCAATTGTTTTCATATGCTTTCGGACCTGATAGGCCTGGCTCGTTTACTGCAAGTTACTGCCCCATAGGTGATGATTGGTCTCATTATTGCTGTGTACATCCAATGCAGAATTTTTGGGTTACATCACCAATTTTTTCCTGTCAGAGTAGAGTCTAGATATTTAGTCTGTGTCTTCCATTCAATGCTCTGCCCATCTAATTTGATGGTTTTGATATTGAGTTTCCTTTTCCTTATGCAGGCCACTAGTGTAGTTTTAGTGAGGTTGATGTTAAGTTGCACCGATGGTATTAGAGATACACACCATTCAAATATGTGCCCAAAAAATGTGTGTTTAAAAACATACACTATCTCCACGACAAATTGAGAGCGTCTGCTGATTCTGAAACCACCGACCCAAAACAGAAACACAGTTATATTATCGATCAGATTCTTATAATTCGAACTAACATCAAACTTTGTTATTAATTTGTAAAAAGACACCTAACACTACTAGCACACATTAGTATATCTACTTCTAAAACTTTCGTCGCTGACTGATAATCATTCTTTCTCTACAAACATTGCAACGTCAAAACCAATCTGTAAGGAACGCAATTGCAACTGCACGCCCAGCCAGTAACACATAAACTTTTAATGCTGTTCAGCAAGCGATAACTATCGTAAAAGTGGTCGTGCACGTGGCACAAGTTCAGAACTTCCATAGTCGCCGGCGTGTACGCCAAGAACTCGTGCGAAATTGATTCCTTTCAAAATCGCAGGGGAAAGAAATGTCATTAGTCAAACTGCCTGCAACCGTGAAGATGTGAGAACTAATTGTTCTTGGTCGGTTCTCCTATCCCTGATAAATGTACGCTGTTTCTGTATCGGATAACGTAATATAGTAACTTCGGAAGGTTGGAAATGAAAAGAATCAATTAAGAAATACAGATGTGGAAGTACAATAATCTAAAGTTGTAAATGTAGTTGTCTATATATCGTGATGAAAAATTAACGCGAGTGAAGAAGTATTAAGTTCTTCGTATGTTGCTTGAATATAGTAATTAATTTTGAGAAATATAAAGTTGTTACTGAAAGCAAGCCAGTATTCAATCAGCTTGATTTTTTCATCAAGTTAACACCTGCTTTGCTTCTTAAATATTTTGCGTTGATTGTTTAGTATGGCAAGTAAAAATAAAAATGCTGTCGTAATTAGAACTGAAGAGAAAGCTTGAAGCGTTAAATATAATTAATAAAGGTATACCATTAAAAAGTATTTCTGTGGAGTTTGGAGTTGGAACATCAATGGTTTCTGATTTTTATTATAAGATGATTACGAAACAAAGCTTGAACAACCGATGCTAAAAAAAAAATCAAAGAATGAGACTATTGACGACGTCCCTTTTGTTAGGTTTTGTGCTGAAAGAGAGCTAGCTTTAACGATATCAGGACCAATAATCCAACTGGTGAAAGGTTGTCCAAAGATTTAAATGCAACAAATTTTAAATCATAATTTAAGAAAATTGACGTCTGACCAAATCATTACAGTTAAGTTCCTGCCTCTTAATGTGACAGCTCTCCTCGAAAAGGATCCATGAAACTCTAAAGAGAGTGTATAGATGAAAGACATGGCATGGTAGAGATGTTAAAGTCATTTAACATAAAGACCGCTGTTTGTGTGGCTGAATCACCACACTTGTTAAAGTACAATGACACCGCGGTTGAGAAACGGGAAGAAGACAACTTGGGTGAAATAGTTCAGCATTATCAATTATTGAACATGTTTGGAAACATTGATGGCTGTGGAGAAGTGGATTTCAATGACATAGGGGAATGGTTGGAAGGAGACAACGACAGTTGTTACGAAAAGTTAATCGACAAAGAAATGATTGTCTCCTCTTCATCAGTCCCACCAAAAATCACAAAAGAACTTGGTTTCGCAACAATTAAAGGTCGATTTTCCTTAGACTTAGTGTGTTTTCGATGCACATTTTGATATAAAAGTCTAGTCTCCAATGACAAACCTCTTTAAAAAAAGATTTTTTCATATAACTAAAGAAGCAAGTCGCACCAAGAGAGTGCACCTAACAATTGGAGCGAAAATAATCTTATAACCTTGGAAAATACGATATGTTTTGACAAGAGTTCAATGAACTCACGCTGTCAATACAATCGATTGAACACACAAATGATAAATTCGTGTGTTCAATCGTGCCAATCAAAATTTGGTGTGCAACTTTCGGGTTTTCCAAGCAGATCGCTCTATCAAGGCCATAAGAATTATTTTACGCATTCATTCATAAATAGTGCACCCTCTTTGTAATTCTACTCTTTGGTCGCGATTAATAAGGTTGATCTCTTTTAATTGGTGTGAAGCCCAAACTTCGTACCGATTCACACATCCCATCTTGATTAAATGACTATGATTTGTCCTGGGAATGACAGTGGCTATTGATGAGGTTCGTATCTGTCGTTGCTGGACTATCGCTGCGGTCTTCATCTTTCAAATCAAAATTGCTAACTTTAAAATTTTTTAACCAATTGCGGACGGTTCTGATAGTCGTAGTACCACACTCTCAATAAACGGTGCAAATCTCGTTTGCAGTGTCTTTTGCATTACTACCTTTTTTAAAGCAATGAAGCATAAACGAAATCGATGCCACAAACGGACAATAGATAAACCTGCATGCATCGACGTTTATGTTTGTGTGTAAAATTTAGTCCATCATATGAGAGGAAATTAATAAAATAAAGTTTCCATATCATTTCCAGCTTCTGAATCTTATATGCATCAAACCATCGCCTACCTATTGCCGCCTTCAGATTACTTCCTCTACTTATTACATTTAGTTTGAGGAAAGTAACTATATGCAAGGCTAATCAACTCCGAGATAAAATTGCGGAAATGATTTCATCTCCCTTAATAAGTGAATATAACTAACTAGACTAGTTCTAAGATGTGCAATTATTCTCGTTTATCTCCCTGATTTTAAGTAGCTTTCTGCATGAAATGCATTTACTAGCATTCGTCACCTATAACCTCGTTATAAAATAGATTCGTTGATGGTATTGGTTTTCGCAAAAATATATTGTTTCTGTAGACAATTAAAAGTACAAAGAATAAAAAAAAATTTTTTCAATATAAAAAACCATTAACTTAGAAAATGAAATGATAAGTGGAAGTTTCTACATATGTATCCCAAATCCGATCCACATTAATTTTCCTCCAATCTTCTAAGTATATATCTACAAATTTTCAATTGTTCAACACCGATTTTCCACCCAGCCTGTCCCAATAGATGCCCCGGACCTTTATTGATACTTGGTCACGCTCCCCTATTTCGCGGAGGATGTTACGGCAACGATGAGGGGAACACTCGAGGTAGACGTTGGGGGGCAAATTATGGCGAATTGGAACACAGAACCCGATGATATAACAACCTGTAAAATAGAACTTTACAAGTGCACGACTTTGTATGCGATGCTGTACTTTTCAAGTCGAATGAAATGGTTCAGTGCCCGATTACGAATATATTTTTGAGCTGAAATATTGCAGATAAGTGTTTATTGTGCGTGTTACATAACATGCGGATGCTCACGGCATCGGCAGTATTAATTCTCGCTATTTCGCTAGTTGAAATTGTACAAATAAAGCGATAGTAATTGAAATGAAATTCACTCGGATAAGAAACAATAAAATTATTCAGGGCTATGCAAATTATTGTGTTGCTGATTTAATTGCAAGAATACCATCTAATTTAGTAGTCTTTGAAATTGAGTCTTATTCTGTTGTTCTTGATGTTGTTTAATTGCTATGACCAACTAATTTGCTGCATTTCTTGATTTCTTACTTCCTGGAATTTCAAGCATTCAACGTTAGAAACATCTTGTAGTACGCATTGCATAAAGTGCATTAAATAACAGCTCAAAATATATTTTCCACAATAGGGAACAAACATCTGCTCAGGTAATAGTCGAACTTACTCAGGTAACTCGAGACAGTTCTACTGCAAAGGTTGCATACGTTTAGAGTTTTATTTAGTCTTGTAGTAGCAGCATTAGTGGTTGTTGTTATGTAGACTGAATAATTGCATCGCGTTTTTGTAGCGTGAGTAATAAGTACTCGTATATTCAATGTTTTCAAGGACATTAACTCATCTAGAAAATTTAGTTGCATACAACCTTAAGAGCATATCTGATTACCAATTTGCTTGAGCAGAATGTACTTGCCCAAGCAATGGCAGTAAGTAATTCCTTATTTCTTGAAATACTTCCGGAGCTGAGGTTAAGTCAAAGGCTAGCCTGAGGCAGCAGTACCTTCCCCATTGGGTTGAAAATATTAAATACTTTTGAGTCGTTTGGCTTACATTTACTTGCCAAAAACCGCGTTTGCAATTCAAAATTGTAAAATGTTTGGATTCATTCACTCTGGTTGCAATTTTTTCTATGGATATGTCACGAATGGGGTGGCACACGAACCTGTTTCACCACGACCTTTGCAGGTCTATTGTGACCCCCTTTTTTCCGTAGAGAACGCTCTCTAGTTTCGCCTTCTTAATTGGGTCTATGATTTTTGAGAGCGGCTCTTTTATGTAGCCGTTAGCTGTGGGGTTCTCTACGCCCATTTCTAGAAACCTTGTCCTCGCAAGCCCATCGCAGTGGAACAAAACATGAATGGGGGTTCTTCTTCCTCTTGACAGAATCTGCAGAGAGCATCCTCTGCCAGACCGATGTTAAACATATCTGCATTGACCTATTCAGACAGTCTTCCTGTCTTTACTCAGACTTCAGTCAAACAGACCTCTGTTCCCTAGGAACTCCTTTGATAGTCTTTGTCCTGGTGATCTTTTGTCCATTCGTAGATGGACTTTTTAATTTGTGATTTGGTGATGCTGAAGAAAAAGATCTCGCTCCTATGAAAGGCGTTGACGAACCTCGTCGGGCCAGCTCATCTGCCACTTCGTTTTCCCTTCACACCCATGTGACTGGGGACCCAGGCCAAAATTATTTTCCTTTGCGTGTCCACCTCGTTTAGGGTTGCTGATCGCTTTAAGTGCTGCCCGACTGTCAGAATAAATAGCGACGCTTTTACCTGGTTCGCTCCACCTATCTGACACAGTGATGAATCGCTGCAACCTCAGCCTGGAATATCGTCGAGTCCTTGCTGAAGCTCAGTGAAAGAGCCTTACTAGTATTCTTTCCGTAAATGCTAGCTCCTACGCCGTAATCAGTTTTAGAGCTGTCAGTGTACCAGTTTGAGTCCGCTCTTACTGGGGGCAATATTTCCAGTCCTTCTTATCTGGTATTATAACCTGATATTTCCTATCTAGGTTGAACTTCTGTACCATGGCATCGCTTGGCATCCCCGTTAGCGGATTTTTTCTATCACAACCTGCAAAAACTGACTTAGAATTTTTTTTTGTTCCCATTTTCTTCCAACACTGTT
Organism: Holotrichia oblita; assembly: GCA_023690525.1. Lineage (NCBI taxonomy): Eukaryota > Metazoa > Arthropoda > Insecta > Coleoptera > Scarabaeidae > Holotrichia > Holotrichia oblita. The sequence goes on from CM043023.1 coordinate 37,921,273, forward strand.
GTTTAAAATGTCCTTTTTTTTGCTGCATTGTTCATATAACCTATTAAAAACTGGACAATTTCTTACCTTGTCATCTTTTACTTGCTTAGCTGTTTGTTCAATAGCTTTATATGCGTTTTCTAGATTTAGATCTTCCATCTTCCATTAGCATCTTTTGTTGTACCTCTGTTGAAGTTCTACCAAAGATTATTTTATTTCTTAACAAACTATTGTGTAAATTGCAAGTTTTAGAAAACCAAAAAATGCTTGTAGTTAATAGGCGCTGATAGTATATTGTTGAAATTACCCTGCGAGAGATTACAATGAAGTAGACCGAGTAGTTTCGACCTCCTAAATCTCTTCAGCGCTCCTCCAAATGCAAAACCTAATTTCATCCCAATTCACTATTCAACCTGTATTGTACAACACTTGCAACAATGGACTAACGCCAACCCCCATTTCCTCTAGTGAACAAGATTGCAAGTAGCACTCCCAGGTGTCAAACAATCCAGATCGGACTTGATACGATCTTGGACAATTCATGGACTGTCGTAATTACGTCAAATCCTTCGGTTCTGTGTCGGTAAAACTAAGACTATTTAATATTTTAATTACTTCTGATTCAATAGCATTCCTGAATGTTGCTGCTTGAATTTCTTCGGACTTTTTCCTACTACAGACTACTTTATCTTTCACTTCTGACACCACAGAAGTTATTTATTAATATTGAATTTATTTTTTCAAACACTCACTTGTCACTTGTCTTGTTGAGTTTCCATATTTTCTATATCTGCTTATTATGACATAAGTTTAATATTCCATTTACACATCAACATAAAGAAAATACATTTATTCCTTACAACTCTCACTGTTCATTTCCCGCATCCTTTCTATAGGGGAAACCCCACCTCATCCAGAAGAAAAGTCTCAATTTAGAGCTTACATCGAAGTCAACTTCGCCGGGAAAAAAAAAAAGGATATACTCTTAAGCAGATTGTGCAAATCTCCCGTGGTGAATAAAAACACAAGAGGAAAGGCCTTAAAAATCGACCGAGTCGCAGCAGTGGCCGTATTACTACGACAACGGTGCGAAAATGCCATTACCTAAATTACTATTTTTACGGCGAGCTGTCACTCGATAAAGACAAACCGAGTTTTCGCTTAATGCAACGTGACACCTTTCTCTGTGTCTTAAATAGTCCCGGTCTTTTAACAAGATCGATGTTTTACCGTCTCCATCACGTCTACATCTTGAAAATAAAGACTGATTCGTTGTTGTACAACGTATAGAGAGTCGCGCGAAGTGCAATAGCGAAATATGATCGAAATTTAATCTAAATGCATTTCTACTGTATATAGTTGATGATGTAGCGTCAGTATTTATATAAAACGACACATAAATTCGTTGCTAATAATTTTCAAAGGCGTAACTTCCACAAAGCACGGATAGATCTAATATAGGAGAGGTAGTAAATGTTGGAAACTGATACCTCCGAGTTGAACAGTAGTTGTGTGTTTGTAAATGCTCGTAAACTAAAGGAAGCGGTGGTTTTAAACTATTTCAACCGCAAAATTACGAAGCTCTGCTTGAATTCAGGACGAGATACGCTATATCCGCTATACGTTCAAACTAGTATCGTTAATTATATTCTGCATACTTCCAGAGATACGTTCATACATATACATTTAAAATCTGACTGAATTGCTTCTAAATTTTCCTTCTTTTCATCTTGTTAATTTTTTTTTAAAGCTCATACTGTGGGTGCCTGATTAGGACCTTATGTCTAGTTGAATCTACGGTGTCCAGATTGCGCTGTTGACGAGTCAGTAAATGCATGTCAGTAAAATTATTCTGAGTAACGCCAAGTAAAATCTTTAGGTTAATCAAAAATTAACGAAATCAATGAAATCTTCAATGTCATCCTCTTGGAAGAGTCAAAATTTAAGGTAACCTGCGTTTTAATTTAAGCCTTGTTTAGAAATGATGTTTGTGGTGCATGGAATTTCGTGCAATTGGGAGCCGTTTGATAACAGCCTAAACCGGATAGGTGGCTTCCCTCTGAGTTGAAAAAACTTCTACATCTTCTATAAGGCCAGAAAGAAAGCTCAATGAACAATGATCCTGCTCGATATACATAGATGTTAGAAACCATTTGGAACAGCAACTTCTGCTTTAAGAAGAACAAGTAGTAGCAGTTTGTCTCTGCGATAACTACGAAACTAGCTTGAGACTGCTTAAAAAACCGAAGAATCCTGGCCATACGTGACAAAATTATTTTGGTGTAGCTACCGGGGCATAAGGACATACCAGCCAATGAAGAAAGGGTTCTGTAACAAAATTTACTGGACCTGAACCTGGTCAGGCAATAACAAAGACTGCGATACTGAGTGCAGTGGCTGGGTGTATAACAAAAGAATACCAGTTACACTGGAACCACGTTGGGGAGCAGGTACACAGCAAACGGATGATGGGAGTACAATTTAGAACAATGATGAGTCCATTAACAGGAGACGTCTAACTAAGGTAATACAATATATAACAGAATTGGCATCTTGGGAGGAGCCAACCTCAATACAGTCCTTTACATCGTGAGATTGACCTTCTGATCAATAATTTTTTTTGCCGTAGAGATCCTCTTCCAAACTTGCAGGCTTGCACAAAGTTAATCGTAATATTACAATTAGGAAGGATAGGAAAACCCCTGAGTCTGATAGGATCACAAACATTGCCCTTAAGCATTTGCCAGATAATGTTCCGGATAATTTGAATGTCATTATGTGCCTTCTTATCTAGGCTTGCCTTCAAGCCGCAACTTTGTGGACCATCTAGTTGTCCCTTTGCCAAAATCTGCTAAGCCGATTTTCTATGCGGGGTATGTGTGGTAGTTTTGATATGATCAACTCTGTTTACAGTCTCGAAACCAATCTTGTAAAAGTATTTAAATTATGATGAGATAAAAAAGGAGAAGTGAAGCTAGATACAAATTAACTCGACCAGAAACCCAGTCCAATTGCAGGATAAACTTGATGTGAAATAGCGAGGATTGAGAGAAATATTTCGACCTAATACATATTGATCACGCACAGTAACACAAGAAGTTAATGGTGAATAGTGGGTATACGACCGTTGTTAGTGCGATTGTGGGATGTCAGACATTGATAACCAAGGGAGTGACAAGTTTTCTTTTAATTTTGTGGTGGGTGAAGGTACGGTGCTCGAGCGATGAAACTAATAGGATGGCGAGTCAAATGCATCTGGAGAGGAAATAATGAATTTTTATATAGCTTAGTATTCAGAATATTAACTAGAATGTTAAATAAAGCACCAGGTTGATTAATAATTAATGCCAAGAGTTTTGCTGACAAACCCCATGGTATAAAATGAGATTGCCGCTCCAATCTACCAGACACTCTTTTCGTGTACTTCAGGAATACACTTCTCCTTTTCATAGTAGACGAAACAGCTGTTTTAGATTTTAAAGTTGAGCACCTTGGATAGACCACCCAAATACTTAACCCAAAACCACAGACTAACATTATTTCTGTTCTCTAAATCATCTCAGTTATTAATTTAGAGGCAACTGCCAGATGGTTGGTTGGTGGTATCAACATTACAAAGGATACAGGAGTGTTTGGGCTCGTTTTTAAGCCGAAGCTACTTGGGGGATGTGGTATTGTGATGCCATGACTAGTTAAAAATTTGTTAACAAGATGTTGTCTCCAAAAATTGATGAATTTGAAGCATATTTGACCTGACGCTGGCGTCGACACCGGAGTACATTCTGTTATACTTTCTATGCTGGGAGGTTAGTTTCTTTTCTTAAAAGAGCTTTTGGCACTCCAAAGTTCACAGTAGTTATGGAAAAAAAAATCTCTTTTAAGAGTATTTATAGGCTATGGGGCTTAATCTACTTAATAATGCTGATCTGTTTTTCAGCTTATAAAGTAGTGACGTCCCCTTTGATAGTTTTCAAAGGTAGTAATGTCCAACCATAGAAATAGTATTAATCAATTACAAAATTTCTCTTATTCAAGTGTATATTTGGGGCTGTCAAAATAAACTTAGAAATGTTTTTTTATGGAAACCCTCATGCTATATTTAAATTTTAAAAAGTAGTAAAACTAGAAGGTACTAAATGCGATACAGATGATCATAAATCAATCAAATCTGTGATATCTCTTCGATACAACTAGTACAGTTATTGCAAATTGTAAGAGCAAACTCCTTCTGATATATCTTTACGGTCGTATTTTCGGCGGTTTTTTTATTGTTACAGTGACACAAACCATAACCCACCCATTACAAACCGAAACAAAACAAAACAACACTTCTCCCCCAAACCCAACGCGTACGAAAGAACACGTCTACCCGTCTCTGAAACTTCCCGACTCCCTTACTTCTACCCTGCTTCCAACGCTGGGCTCCTCTATACAATTTACTTTAGTAATTACCAGCTATTATTACCTTCATAACTTCCGTTAGAGAGCGCTAATAAATAAAGACCATAAGCGACACAATACTTTGACATTAATTCTTATCCATTTCGACACATTTCGACCTAGCTTTCCCCACTACCGAATTGACGTTCGCTCCACGTGGCAGGACCATCCTATTCCACTACCAGTGGCGTGTATATAATTGTATACTGATGAAATGCCTACTCTAAAATATAAAACTGAAGACATTTTTGTTTTCTAGAAGGATGGCAAGTGTGATAATCTAACACGTACTAAATCTTGTATAGAAGCAACTTATTCAAAGAAAATTTGATCTTTGTCGATTCTCGAAAGTATTAAAGACCTCGATAGATGACAAAATAATAAATTTGCTGCTCATATGAGTCCTGATCCTCGTGAGATAGGAAGGATGGGATAAATACCTACAACAAAAGAATTGAAATCCTTTTCCGAGATTTTAATTTTGCTTGTCCTACTTCTTACTAAAAAAAACCTTGCACGCCACTGTCTACTACTGTTGAACGTTTCTTTCCTACACGTTTTTGGTCGCTCCGCTTTATCGATTCGCACCAGAAGTAGGACATAAAATAAACATTTAAAAGCTTCCCTTCCGTTTCCCGACAGAATGTGGCCGGGAAAACCTTTCGTCAACTCTTCTACTCTACTACAGATACTCTCTCTAGGGGTGTCCCTCGGTTCTCTTAACTACTTTGTTTCTTCTTTGCTCTCCTCTACATTTCGTACGCCTGTGTTATAGCTTACGTCTACCCCTTTTATTCCCGCGAGGGTGATATTAATTTTCTTCATTCCAGCATTTTATATATCAATATACTGGATGAAGTGCCGTATAAGGACGCCGTAATGGTGCCAGATAGGAGAAAAAAACTACATCTAGAAGTTCATAATTGTTAATTTCTTTAGCAGATTTATTAGATAAAACCAACTTGACATGCACAGGTTTCGATTTGATATCTAAACAAAATCACAGTAAATAATGGGCAAAAACTTACTGCAAATAACTACTGCATTCACACTTTGACAGTTGACAAAATTATTTCAGCAAAATCGTAAAAACTATTCTTACACTTCCGTCAAAATTCCGCACAATCTTACAGCTACCGGAAGGATTTTTAACATAATTACCCTTCGAAATTAATTTGACACCAGCCAGAATTACTTTAATAGTGGAACTGTAAAATCTGTATGAAATTGCTGTTTTACGATTTGACAGCTGTCAGATTTAATTTAATAATGCGTCTGTATGAAATCACAGTTTTTATGATTTGACAGCTGTAATCAACGTTTTACGATTTGAGAGTTGTCGGGATTTTCCAATTTGGTACCAAAATAATTTTGACAACTCTCAAAGCGTAAAACAGCAATAAACCCGAACATATCTATAGAATCACTATTTTATAATTTGGAAACTGTCACAATCATTCTCATTTTATTGTTAACAGTTTTAATTCTAAAATCTCTAAATAACACTACTTTAACGCTTTTACAATTGTGAAAAAATGGTTTGACAGCAGAAATACTTTAATTGTGTAACTGTGAATCCTGTAGGTTTTGTTTTTTTTTTTTAAATATCTCGGCTATTAAGAGAGATAGGACCGAAATCTCATCGGTACAACACTCAGGGCGATGAGTACAATCTTTTCCACCCGTCGGAGATCGAAAATTCGACAAATGCCCGGCTAGATTTTTTTCGCCTTTTTGAAATATCTCGGCTATTAAGAGAGATTAGACCGAAATCAAAGGCGTCAATGTGCATTGCTGCGAGTTTGCCATCTCGTTTAGATTAACAAGGTGAACCTACTTGCCGAGGAGGAAGCAGATCCATCAAACGGTTATCGAGCTAGGTAATATTTATATGATGAAAAAGTTGTCCAGAAAATTTATGAAAGTTTGAACGATCACAGCGCTCAAACGCGTTAATGTGCCTTCCTGGGGGTTTGTCCTCTCGTTTAGATTAACAAGATGAACCATCAGGCCGAGAGCGAAGTAGATTCATCAAACGGTTCTCGAGAAAATTTATCTCTATAACGCGTTAATGTGCCTTGCTGGGAGTTTGGCCTCTCGTTTAGATTAACAAGGTGAACCTACTTGCCAAGGAGGAAGCAGATTCATCAAACGGTTATCGAGCTTGGAAATATTTATATCATGAAAAAGTTGTCCAGAAAATTTATCAATTTGGAGCGGTCACAGCGCTCAAACGCGTTAATGTGCCTTCCTGGTAGTTTGTCCTCTTGTTTAGATTATCAAGATGAACTATCTGGCCGAGAGCGAAGTAGATTCATCAAACGGTTCTCGAGAAAATTTATCTCTACAACGCGTTAATGTGCCTTGCTGGGAGTTTGGCCTCTCGTTTAGATTAACAAGGTGAACCTACTTGCCGAGGAGGAAGCAGATCCATCAAACGGTTATCGAGGTAGGTAATATTTATATGATGAAAAAGTTGTCCAGAAAATTTATGAAAGTTTGAACGGTCACAGCGGTCAAACGCGTTAATGTGCTGAACCAACCTGCCCAGAGCGAAGCAGATTCATCAAACGGTTCTCGAGAAAATTTATCTCTACAACGCGTTAATGTGCCTTGCTGGGAGTTTGGCCTCTCGTTTAGATTAACAAGGTGAACCTACTTGCCGAGGAGGAAGCAGATCCATCAAACGGTTATCGAGGTAGGTAATATTTATATGATGAAAAAGTTGTCCAGAAAATTTATGAAAGTTTGAACGGTCACAGCGGTCAAACGCGTTAATGTGCCTTCCTGGGGGTTTGTCCTCTCGTTTAGATTAACAAGATGAACCAACCTGCCCAGAGCGAAGCAGATTCATCAAACGGTTCTCGAGAAAATTTATCTCTATAACCCGTTAATGTGCCTTGCTGGGAGTTTGGCCTCTCGTTTAGATTAACAAGGTGAACCTACTTGCCGAGGAGGAAGCAGATCCATCAAACGGTTATCGAGCTAGGTAATATTTATATGATGAAAAATTGTCCAGAAAATTTATGAAAGTTTGAACGGTCACAGCGGTCAAACGCGTTAATGTGCCTTCCTGGGGGTTTGTCCTCTCGTTTAGATTAACAAGATGAACCAACCTGCCCAGAGCGAAGCAGATTCATCAAACGGTTCTCGAGAAAATTTATCTCTACAACGCGTTAATGTGCCTTGCTGGGAGTTTGGCCTCTCGTTTAGATTATCAAGGTGAACCTACCTGCCGAGAGGGAAGCAGATCCATCAAACGGGAATCGAGGTAGGTAATATTTATATGATGAAAAAGTTGTCCTGAAAATTTATGAAAGTTTGAACGGTCACAGCGGTCAAACGCGTTAATGTGCCTTCCTGGGGGTTTGTCCTCTCGTTTAGACTAACAAGATGAACCAACCTGTGCCTTCCTGGGGGTTTGTCCTCTCGTTTAGACTAACAAGATGAACCAACCTGCCCAGAGCGAAGCAGATTCATCAAACGGTTCTCGAGAAAATTTATCTCTATAACCCGTTAATGTGCCTTGCTGGGAGTTTGGCCTCTGGTTTAGATTAACAAGGTGAACCTTCTTGCCGAGAAGGAAGCAGATCCATCAAACGGTTATCGAGCTAGGTAATATTTATATGATGAAAAATTGTCCAGAAAATTTATGAAAGTTTGAACGGTCACAGCGGTCAAACGCGTTAATGTGCCTTCCTGGGGGTTTGTCCTCTCGTTTAGACTAACAAGATGAACCAACCTGCCCAGAGCGAAGCAGATTCATCAAACGGTTCTCGAGAAAATTTATCTCTATAACCCGTTAATGTGCCTTGCTGGGAGTTTGGCCTCTGGTTTAGATTAACAAGGTGAACCTTCTTGCCGAGAAGGAAGCAGATCCATCAAACGGTTATCGAGCTAGGTAATATTTATATGATGAAAAATTGTCCAGAAAATTTATGAAAGTTTGAACGGTCACAGCGGTCAAACGCGTTAATGTGCCTTCCTGGGGGTTTGTCCTCTCGTTTAGATTAACAAGATGAACCAACCTGCCCAGAGCGAAGCAGATTCATCAAACGGTTCTCGAGAAAATTTATCTCTATATCCCGTTAATGTGCCTTGCTGGGAGTTTGGCCTCTGGTTTAGATTAACAAGGTGAACCTACTTGCCGAGAAGGAAGCAGATCCATCAAACGGTTATCGAGCTAGGTAATATTTATATGATGAAAAATTGTCCAGAAAATTTATGAAACTTTGAACGGTCACAGCGCTCAAACGCGTTAATGTGCCTTCCTGGGGGTTTGTCCTCTCGTTTAGATTAACAAGATGAACCAACCTGCCCAGAGCGAAGCAGATTCATCAAACGGTTCTCGAGAAAATTTATCTCTATAACCCGTTAATGTGCCTTGCTGGGAGTTTGGCCTCTCGTTTAGATTAACAAGGTGAACCTACTTGCCGAGGAGGAAGCAGATCCATCAAACGGTTATCGAGCTAGGTAATATTTATATGATGAAAAATTGTCCAGAAAATTTATGAAACTTTGAACGGTCACAGCGGTCAAACGCGTTAATGTGCCTTCCTGGGGGTTTGTCCTCTCGTTTAGATTAACAAGATGAACCAACCTGCCCAGAGCGAAGCAGATTCATCAAACGGTTCTCGAGAAAATTTATCTCTATATCCCGTTAATGTGCCTTGCTGGGAGTTTGGCCTCTGGTTTAGATTAACAAGGTGAACCTACTTGCCGAGAAGGAAGCAGATCCATCAAACGGTTATCGAGCTAGGTAATATTTATATGATGAAAAATTGTCCAGAAAATTTATGAAACTTTGAACGGTCACAGCGCTCAAACGCGTTAATGTGCCTTCCTGGGGTTTGTCCTCTCGTTTAGATTAACAAGATGAACCAACCTGCCCAGAGCGAAGCAGATTCATCAAACGGTTCTCGAGAAAATTGATCTCTATAACCCGTTAATGTGCCTTGCTGGGAGTTTGGCCTCTCGTTTAGATTAACAAGGTGAACCTACTTGCCGAGAAGGAAGCAGATCCATCAAACGGTTATCGAGCTAGGTAATATTTATATGATGAAAAATTGTCCAGAAAATTTATGAAACTTTGAACGGTCACAGCGCTCAAACGCGTTAATGTGCCTTCCTGGGGGTTTGTCCTCTCGTTTAGATTAACAAGATGAACCAACCTGCCCAGAGCGAAGCAGATTCATCAAACGGTTCTCGAGAAAATTGATCTCTATAACCCGTTAATGTGCCTTGCTGGGAGTTTGGCCTCTCGTTTAGATTAACAAGGTGAACCTACTTGCCGAGAAGGAAGCAGATCCATCAAACGGTTATCGAGCTAGGTAATATTTATATGATGAAAAATTGTCCAGAAAATTTATGAAACTTTGAACGGTCACAGCGCTCAAACGCGTTAATGTGCCTTCCTGGGGTTTGTCCTCTCGTTTAGATTAACAAGATGAACCAACCTGCCCAGAGCGAAGCAGATTCATCAAACGGTTCTCGAGAAAATTGATCTCTATAACCCGTTAATGTGCCTTGCTGGGAGTTTGGCCTCTCGTTTAGATTAACAAGGTGAACCTACTTGCCGAGAAGGAAGCAGATCCATCAAACGGTTATCGAGCTAGGTAATATTTATATGATGAAAAATTGTCCAGAAAATTTATGAAACTTTGAACGGTCACAGCGCTCAAACGCGTTAATGTGCCTTCCTGGGGGTTTGTCCTCTCGTTTAGATTAACAAGATGAACCAACCTGCCCAGAGCGAAGCAGATTCATCAAACGGTTCTCGAGAAAATTGATCTCTATAACCCGTTAATGTGCCTTGCTGGGAGTTTGGCCTCTCGTTTAGATTAACAAGGTGAACCTACTTGCCGAGGAGGAAGCAGATCCATCAAACGGTTATCGAGCTAGGTAATATTTATATGATGAAAAATTATCCAGAAAATTTATGAAAGTTTGAACGGACACAGCGCTCAAACGCGTTAATGTGCCTTCCTGCGGGTTTGTCCTCACGTTTAGATTAACAAGATGAACCAACCTGCCCAGAGCGAAGCAGATTCATCAAACGGTTCTCGAGAAAATTTATCACTATAACCCGTTAATGTGCCTTGCTGGGAGTTTGGCCTCTCGTTTAGATTAACAAGGTGAACCTACTTGCCGAGGAGGACGCAGATCCATCAAACGGTTATCGAGCTAGGAAATATTTATATGATGAAAAAGTTGTCCAGAAAATTTATCAATTTGGAGCGATCACAGCGCTCAAACGCGTTAATGTGCCTTCCTGGGGGTTTGTCCTGTCGCATAGATTAACAAGATGAACCATCTGGCCGAGAGCGAAGTAGATTCATCAAACGGTTCTCGAGAAAATTTATCTCTATAACGCGTTAATGTGCCTTGCTGGGAGTTTGGCCTCTCGTTTAGATTAACAAGGTGAACCTAGTTGCCGAGGAGGAAGCGAATACATCAAACGGTTATCGAGCTAGGTAATATTTATATGATGCAAAAGTTGTCCAGAAAATTTATGAAAGTTTGAACGATCACAGCGCCCAAACGCGTTAGTGTGCCTTCGTGGGGGTTTGTCCTGTCGCTTAGATTAACAAGATGAACCATCTGGCCGAGAGCGAAGCAGATTCATCAAACGGTTCTCGAGAAAATTTATCTCTATAACCCGTTAATGTGCCTTGCTGGGAGTTTGGCCTCTCGTTTAGATTAACAAGGTGAACCTACTTGCCGAGGAGGAAGCAGATCCATCAAACGGTTATCGAGCTAGGTAATATTTATATGATGAAAAATTGTCCAGAAAATTTATGAAAGTTTGAACGGTCACAACGCTCAAACGCGTTAATGTGCCTTCCTGGTAGTTTGTCCTCTCGTTTAGATTAACAAGATGAACCAACTTGCCGCTTTGATAGTTTAAAAATAAAAATCGCGATGTGGCAGCTGTCAAAATTTTGAAAATAACTATTTTTCAATTTGATAGCTGTTGAACTATTTTAATAGTAAACTGTAAAATCTACGAAATCAATATTTTACGATTTCGTAGCTGTTAGACTTGCTTTAATAGCTGACTGTAAAATCTATTTGCAATGACTGTTCTTCAGATTTGACAGCTGCTAAACTTACTTGAATAGTACGTATTAAGTGGCGTTTTTTTTTGCCGATTCAATAACTGTAAAAATTACTTTAGAAGTGCGATTGTAAAATTTATTTATTTACGATTTGACAGCTGTCTAATTCTTCTTTATTTTAATAGTACAAGTATAAAATCTGTGTGAAATTATTGTATTTTACAATTTTGACAGCTGTTAGAATTACTTTAATGGTGCGACTGTAAAATATGTTTCCAATTACTGTTACTAAGATTTGACAGCTGTCAGAGTTATTTATTGTGTATTTAGCAGCTGACCTTGTAAAATTTGCATGGATTATACTGGCAGCTTCCATAAATATTTGGCAGCTGTCAAACCTATATGCTGGATTAAATACATTTACAGTAAGGCAATGTCATCCAACTATTAAAATTGTTGAAAGAAATTCTTTCAAAATTTTATAGATGTCAAAATTGTACTATCGTAACAGCCAAGATGAACTTGTCACACAAAAGATATTTATATAATAAACTATACTCAACTTGAAGTATAATAAATTTCGTATAAGTGCACAAACAAAATTTAATACACCCACCACGTGAATTAATTGAATCCGTCAAGCATATTGACGCGAAAACTTTGCAAAATTAAAACATAACACAATTTAGTAGAACAAATCCTGCCTCCATATTTCTCATTAATCCATTAAGAAGTTTGAAGATATTTCGCTTGCATATTGTAAGACTAAAGTAGATAATTTGATTTATACGTCTCTACCTGTTCAATAATTAATAACGTTCAAAGTTTACCATCCAGTTATGATATTAAATTTTTAATTCCAGAAACTTCATTTTTAATTTAGATATTTTTACAGAAACAAACGCTTTTATTGCGTGTCTGTTTGTGTCGAAACAATTGCACAAATGTCACAATGATAGCTATTGACATGGCAAACATTTGTTATACATACATATATATAAAGGTAAGTATCGATTTCCTTCCCATGTTTACAATTATTTATAATTTATATTACATACGGTTCAACCTATATTTCCAATTCAGCTCGTGTGCCTTCCCAAATTAAAATGCTACACGAATGTTACAATCACGGCTCGCAGTTTGTTCTATATCATACTCCAGCTGCCATAATACCGTTTACAGTTTCCCTCTTTCTTTTTGTTTATTATTCCTACCGCGTTTGTATCGACAAAAGCGTTTTAATAATGTTTTATATAGGGTTTGTTTGTGTGGGGCTTCCTCTTGATTAACCCTTTCAAACTTGCCGTTTATTCGTATAATATATTCGTAGCACCGCTTGCCACTTAATTGGAGGCTATCAAGGGAATGTTTCAGGCCATATTTACTTGATTAAAAACTATGGATGTATTGATAAATGCGCAATATACGAACGTACAACACCTTGGACGGATCTCCTTTTAGTAAATTTACGTTGCACGCAACCGCAACAGTTATATTTATGGTATGATGTAAATTGGGTCAATATTTTTTTGAAAGTTTTAATCAACTTGTTTAATCTTGAGATGTTCAAGCTTTAAAAGTAAAGAGAACTATGGACTAGATGAGTGCGTTTAAGATGTATAAGATCATGTCACAACCACATGATCTTATACATCGTAAACGAGCAGTTTAAATTTTTGGAGTCCTAAAGTAGATAGGCTTAGATTTTTTTTTGCACGAGGTAGTAGGTACGATAGTCATTTCAAAAGTACCCTACATCGCATATTGACTGCAAACTTGAATGGAACAAAAACAACGTGGTGAGGATGTATCAATCGAGTGTTTGGTTGCAATAAAGCAGAGTTTTTGCATCGATTCATAACCATAGACGAAACATGGGTCCATTACTTCACACCTGAGACCAAAGAATAGTCAAAACAATGGACTGAAGGGGGAGAATCGGGTCCAAAGAAGGCGAAGACAGTTCCATCTGGGATGTGGTTATTGCAATGTTTGATGAAATCAAGATAAAACATTCGCATTTGGCGAAAAAGAAAGTGTCGTTTCATCAAGACAATGCACCAGTTCGCACGTGCGTTATCTAATTGCTTCCTCGCACACTCTATTTACCAGATTTGGCCCCCCTCGGACTACTTTCTGTTCCAAAACTTGAAAAAATAACTCGATTATAAAAGATTTGCCAACAATGAAGAGGTGAAGTTTGCGATTGATGGCTATTTTGAGGAGCTCGACGTTTCTCTCTGAAAGGAGACTATATATGGAAATAAAGGTACTTTTTCTCAATTTTTTGCGGTGTCTTTGTTAACTCGTAAATACATATATAGGGGCTTCCTAAGCTGTACTGCTCGTCAAGACTATCCATTACAGCTCTTGTTGTGCCAATTCTGTGCATAAATGTGTTTCCATGACTTCGTTACAACATTACCCTACCTATGGTCAGTCACTCTTACCTCTGCTACTATCGAGCTGTTTATTGTCAGTACTAAGAAATTTGTTAATACGATATCTGGTATCATTAGAGGTTGGTGAGTTTTTATTTTATTAAATATCCATACATCTGATTATCTAGGATTAAACTCAGCATTGCAGAACTGAAAAAGTAAGTTAGGTTTCTAGGTATATGACTATAACAAGGAGGACCTCGAACAACCATCTCTACATCTACGTTAAGACAGTACATTTTACTTATACAAGCTCTAGATTTTAAAACCAAAGATGAGGCTCTGACTGATTCACTTCTTTCAGACCTTGAAAACACCTATTATTAAAAAGTTATAAAGTTTTGAACATCCCAGATATGACTGGCTTGATTGTATTGTACTTTGTGACTTGAAATAAAATCAGAAACCTGGATGAATATACAATTGCGATGAAACAACGACTCATCGTATCAGGTAACGATGATGAAACCACCACCCCATGCCAGTCATGTTAGTTTGTCAATTTTTAAAATTTTTAAATTTTTCCAAAGTTCATCTTCCTCCATCATCTAGCAAAATCAGTAAGCATGTTATTGTAACACATTTTAACAACAAGCCACAGTAGCACATCAGAATCAACTACATCAACTACAGCAGGATCGCAAAAAAAAAATGAAAAGCTAGTTTTAGATGTTTTAAAGGAAGGACCAACACCCAAAAGGATGAAAAATACAGAAAACTAATCTCTAACTATACAGAGTAGTTATGTTGAAAACAGAAAGAAGAAGAAAGCAAGGAAGACTTTATTTCAGAAAAATAAAACAAGAGACCGCTTCTTAAGCACGACAGCTAGCCAAAAATTTGACTAACCTTAACCAGGATGGGGCAGCCAGTAATGAGTCTGTTAACAGGACACGACTGTCTCAGAAAATACCTTAAACGGTGAATTGGCATCTTTAAGGATGAGATTATTTGTAGACTATGCATTGAGGAGGAGGAGACAACTTACCACATTGTCTTTGAATGCGTTGCATTGGAACGAAGAAGACTGACACTGCTAGGAGTAAGAAATCTACTGACAGGACTGCCGGAAAAAATATTAGACTAGCTATCCCGAAAGCTCTGATGCCAGCGTTAGCTGCCCCGACATGAAGGAGGTATACATGATCTGATTGTTGATCTAGCTGTCTTCTTAACCTCTGGACTATAATCCTCACATGAGCTTTAGAAACATTAATCAGCAACGTTATATCTCTGTTCAAAGCTCTGCATTATAATCATAAGCTCCCATTTCTTTGGTTCTAACCTTTTTAACCTCATGGTTAAGATTTGGTCTTCAATTAATTGCGGATAAGGTTTGAATTAATAATTATTTGATTAGTAGGTTCCAATTAATATTCTTCTACTGTTCCAATACCAATGTCAACAATATTAATTTACTTTCAGTCTAAATATATAATACCCCTTACTCTATGTTAAGAACTAAGTCTACAGAACGCAACGTGTCGTGTCATCCAATAAACGAACTAAGTTTTCGCATTCTTGAAGATAGACAACAATCCCAACCTCAGAACAGCCATCGCCGGCAACTCTTCTCAACGTTTATTAAAATCCGGAAGGCTCCGTCGTATACATATATTCCTCTTCTTCTCCCCAATTCCCTCGTCCTTTTTTTATTTTTTCCGTCGCCCCCAAAGTCCCAACGCACCTACCAACGAGTGGAATCCATTTTCAAAGTTAATATTAAAGACTGTAGAGGCGTGGTAGTAACACGTTTTTTTTTTCTTTTCTTCGGCCGCACGAAATGGAACAAGGAAATAACGGAGTACTGGGTCACCTCCTTTCACGACAATGTATAGACAGCTTGACATTCGAAAGTGACCGTTTTAATTCACTTATTTAAAAGTTTGTTTTTGCAGGTCTAAACAAGAGTTTATCTATTAATCGATTTTCATAAAGATAGCACGATTTTATTTTTATGTTTATAAAAAGAACAAAAACAAACTATGAAAAAAGAATCTTAACCTCCCTTCATAAATTGTTTAAAAACTCTATCTATCTACAGAAATTAGGTATGGCAATTTTAAAATTCCGATAACAGTTAACATTTCTCTGTGTTCGTCTCGGAGATTACCAAGAGCAATTTTGCCAAATTTCAAGCATTGCATAGGTTTTAAAATTCATCATGAAAAAGGTCTGAAAACGTATTTCACATAACCAAAAGTGCTACATGAATAACCAAAGTTATGTAAACGAGGAAAACATAAGCAAACATTACCAGCTCGTAGATGGAGTTGTGAAAGTGGAGTAGAATTGGTTGTACAGTGTGAGAGAGGAGCAAAGTCACTAGATTCATAAAGATAAGCATAAATCTGCTTGTCAGTAAATCAGCTCGAGAACTTGAAAACCATAACAACTACAACAGTGCTCTCCTCGACATTTTGTAGAAAATTCCATGCTCTACAAAAAAGGTGTTACAAGTTTTCTTGATATCTTATACGGTTAAAGCTAGATTCGCAAAAAAAAGAGAAAAATATCACAAAAATAATCCTAATTGTCCCCCCAGAAGATATCAAAAAACATTTAAGATTTGTTTGTAGAGCATGAAATCTTCTCCAAAAAAGTGTGCGAGAGCACTATTCTAATTGTTATGGTTTTTAAGTTATCAAGCTAATTCTGTTCATGATTAAGACGAGCCTCGACCATATTTCTACTGTATATAGAAGTTTCAGCCTCTTCCTCAGATAAAAGGCATTCTGATATCTCTGCTAGCCTAATCGTTCTCATATGCCTTTTGGAACCGACAGTGACCTGCTATGATTACGGATACACCCCCCAATCTTGCCCTGCAACGTTTCTATGTACAGACCATCAGGGCTCTTTTAGCTTTGTTGGTTACTTCCATTTCCTGCTTGTTCCCCTTGTTCCAAAGGAGTTTATTATCTAATGTAAGATCTGGATATTTGATCTCTGTCTTCCACCCCAATGCTCTGCTCATCTAATTTGATGGCTTTGAGATTGAGTTTCCTCTTCCTTGTGAAGGCTACTAGTTTAGTTTTGGTAGAGTTGATGTTAAGTCCCACCCACTGGTACCATCTTTTTGTAAAGATAAGTCGACATATCCCTAACAAGATATGCCAATGCCAGCCAGGCCGCAGAGGAGGTCATCCACCGTCATGTGGTGCCTACATGACCAGGGATGTAAATCCGCCTTGTGGGCAGCCCCTGGTTGTACTGATTGAAATGAGTTTCTTGGCCTAACTCAATTTCTGCTATCGACTCCTCCGTTTGTTAGTGCTCTATTGACCGCCTCGTGTGGAATGCTGTCGAAAGCACCTTTTATGTGCAGAAAGACGCATACAACTATTTCTTTGTTTTCCAAACCCTCCAGAATCGCTGTTGTCAACTACATCAGTGCAGTCTCTGTGGATTTGCCTGTCTGGTACGCATACTGATTGGGATGCAATAGCATCTGATTCAGGATCTCCGTTATAATATAATTATCAACGACCTTTTCCATAGTTTTTAAAACAAACGATGTGAGGCTAATTGTATTTCGGGTAGCCTACTTTAGGTATGAAAGTGACTTTAGCACTTCTTCCATTTTTCAGGAAGCTCTAGACTGCTTCGACATATTCGAATTATTTATATGTGACAGGATGTCCTTCTGTCCCTTTTGTAATAGGGCCGACACAGCCGGGTTGACACGATGATAGCCAAATTTGATAGTAACTATCATGATAGTTTGTGATAGAAAAGTGTAGTGTTTACACTGTCAGAGTATTTAACCGAAATATTTACAAAAATGTGGTCCAGCAAACGACTATGTTCGCGATTTTTGTTGTCTGAATGACTTTTGTTCGATAAACAAGCAAATTTTTGGTATTCTTCAAGAAATGTTCTCTACACCTATATAGCACAAGAAATTCACTTAGAACCTAAAATGGTATTTCCCATACCGAAGCAAAACTACGTACGTAATTCATGTATCAAAAAAAAACTGCACATTTATACGATCATAGTTCATAGCGATAGTGCTGCTCTATTGTGATAGTACTCTCAATTATCAAGCGGATAGTGCGATAGTCCTCTCACGAGTGTGCGCACACAACTCTCATGCGATTGACACTATGATAGAAGCATGAGAATTACTGTCGTGATAGTTACTATCACATTTTAGTTTCATCGTGTCAACCCTGCTGTAAAATTCCATTTACATAGCTTCAAACGAATCAATAGTCGCAGTGGTTAGGCAGCTATCGATTATGAGCCAGCTTTCAATTCTCTGGCGGGGCGGTGACATTTTTTCAGAGAGTTGAAGTCCGGATCGACTTACCATTCGCTGTTGGAACCAAACTGATTAACAGCGCGGCATTATAAAAGGCGATATAATGCTGTCACAAAACCATTTGAACACAACTAGACACATACAAAGCTACACCGCAAGAGTTGCAGTGATAGCCAGACAAGCAATATAGCTTAAGGAGTCGCTGCAACTAACTTGTCTTACAACAACATTTCCTGATTTCTGAAGCGTCATCAACAAATCATGTGTATGTTTGATGAAGGAATAATAGTTGATTCCATGGAGAGAGGATAAACTTCTGGAAATGGCCGCAAGATGGTGTACACACGGGATGATGTGTCATTTTATTCATGTTCAGTTGAGTTGGGTTGGATTTGTCATTTGGATGTCATCGAACATAACCTCAATGTTATACCAAAAACGTCATCTCATTTCTAAACATATCCTATTAAATTGAGACTGCGACAATTTCAATCGGTTACATTTTTCTGTTCTAGACTGTAACTCATATTGAATCCAGCATAGATGGATCTGGAAAAGCGGCATTAACCTCAGCTCGACTTCCTTTTTTACAGAAGAATTAGGTTAGTATCATTGTGTGTTGCATACAGCTTTATACTGCGTTGTATATAATAAGCAAGGGAAAATTTGAAGTGGAAAAAATAGGGGTACCCAGCCAAAGGAGCGTAGTTGTTTCTTATAGGGTGGGGTCATTATGAATTAAAGTTTAACGAACCCTCTTTCGCTTTTACCTTGCTACCAGGGAATAAGTGGAGTAGGTACTCGAGCAATAACTCCTTATACTTACTTTTCATCCCCGGGCACTTACATTTTGTAAAAATGAATTTTCGAACGTTTTAAATATTTATTAAAAAACAATCACTTTCTACTCAACCCGAACTAATTAGAAAAACAAAATAAAAAGAAAAAAAAAACAGCAAACTTGATAGACACCCAGACGTGGTACGACAACGAAAGCCTTTCAAGTCTTTCAACTTTTCATCCACCACCTACTAAATATTCCAAAAGATAATAAATTATTAATCCGTTTAAAATGACAAAGGGCCCCGTTTATTTCAATTAGCTATCGATTCCTGAATCGACCGCCCAACTTCAGTCGGTATTAGTCGACGAAATGGCACTTAGATTAGTTGTGTAAAACTTCTACGCCGAACTTTTCTTTTCCAGATTCTGACTTCGTCCGGGGTAAATTACGATCGTCTACTTAGTGCAAACACACAAAGTGTGGCAAAGAAAAAGGAGATAATAGACTAGAGGCGGTTAATTGGTATCTATCTATTCGTTTTTTTTTTACTGTTATTACTATTACCATAAGAAAATAAATTGTTTTTAAACTTTCTAAAAATATAATTTTTTCTCAAAAAACTGTGAACTAACAAAACATATCAGTTCCCATTGTAAGACTAAACAAGCATCGCCAATCAGCAATCGACAAGCGCAAAGAATTCAATCAATCTAGTCGACTACGCTTGAATGGAGGTAATACGACCTCTCTATTGGATAGCGCGCAATTCTCCGATATGATCTCCTAACAAGATCCACGCCGAACGTTAAACAAATTATACCTCGTCACCTCGTACATGTAGTCCTCCTATGTATTATCCTCTAGCAGGTTCAGTTCAGATGAAACGAGTTAAGGTATAACGTTTCGCAAGAACATTATCAAGCAGATAGGTGTTACCGGTTAACGTTAAGGGTGTCATGGCTTTCGAAAAGAAGCTTGTCACTTACCTTGCGCTGAAGAGATGTTCGTCGCCAGTAGAAGTATCGGCACTAGAGGCGTTATTAGTGACGGTAGCTTGAGCTTGAAATTCTTTCGATAAATTGTAGTTCTTGCCGAGGCTATCGATGATGGCGATGTTGTTTTTGTTGTCGTTCCTGTAGATGTTGAAGGCGACATCGTCGCTGATAACATCAACTTAAGTGTTGATGATATGGAATACTGTCTGAAAAGAAGAAATGTTGTGTAATAATTTGTTTTATTTTAGGAATGGGTTGGTAAAAATGGTAAAATTTAAAAGTTGATTTGCAACGCAACAGAATACACAAGTAACCCAACAGTTTTTTGGACTTAGATCTTCTAGAGCAACCAATTTTTGTTATATAATTTGTCATAGGTAACGCCATGTTTCGTCAAGACTTATGATATTCCTCATGACTGCCGTGTTGAAGCAGAACTTTGTTCTTTATTTTTTTATGTCTACCAGCTTTATTTTTACCTTTACTGTGGTCACTGGTTGTAGCAAAATCCTCAGGAGACTTATGCTAACAAGCCTTGACTTTAAGTACTGGTTGTACGACTACGCCAATAACCTAGTAATTACAGTAATGGGCAATCATGGCGGTTTAATATCAACCCGCATGTAGAATGCTCTCCATCGAACTTGGCTGTGGTGTTGGAACTGTCATCTCCAGCAGACGTCGGAAAGGGGCATCGACGAATTTTTGGCAAAACCTAAGACTAAACCCCAAGATGGTCCTCTGGACCTACTTGACTATATAGTCGGACAAATGGTTATATTCGCATCACTGGTGTGGGTGGACAGAAACAAACGAACAACGAGGACAAGTCATGCTACAAAAGATACAGCGACTTGCTTGCGTAGGCATTATAAACATAATTCGCACCGGCCCAACTGCAGCGATAGAGCCCCTGTTAAACTTGATTCCCCTGCACCTGCAGGTAAAGTGGGAAGCAATAATGGGTGGCATTAGATTGGAACAAAACATAATATAATAAAAATTAATGAATTAAAAATAAATAAAAATTGCCCAGAAATTATTAATGAACATAATGACTTATTTGAATTGATTACATTAAGAGAAGAATTAGATTTAATGATTAGAGAGAATATTATAGCATCAATAACAGAGCCTACTCAGTTTTTTAATTCGATAGTTCTTGTTGAAAAACCAAATAATAAAATTAGAATTTGTTTAGACCCAAAGCATTTGAATAATGCAATACAGAGGGAACACTACAAAATACCTACCTTTGATGAACTCACGACAAACTTAAATGGTTCCAAATATTTTACAATTCTTAACGCTAATGAAGGATTTTGGCAAATTCGATTAAGCAATAAAGCATCACAATTAACAACATTTGCAATGCCCTTTAGAAGATTTAGATTTCTCAGGTTACCATTTGGTTTAGTGTGCGAACCAGATATTTTCCAAAAAACATTTTCCGAAGCATTTTCAGGAATAAAGGGCATAAATATTTTATTTTGATGTGAGTGAACCTATTACCTTGTCTGTAGAAAGTTCGAAGTATTCACTGGAAGCAGCAATACTTCAAAAAGGTAAACTTAAAAAAGGTATATGCTTCAAAATCTCTAACTGATTCTCAGATGAATTATGCTCAGATAGAAAAAGAAGCTTTAGCCATATTGTTTGGTTGTCAACGATTCCACCAAACTAAACTAAACCGTTTTAAAAAGCAAAAGAAGTAATCTATTGGCCGTACATGACACAACAAATTACAGATATGATTCACAAATGTTTTACTTGTGCGAAGTTTCAAAATATGAATCAAAAAGAACTCATTATCAACAGAGAACTACCATACAGACCTTGGCAATCAATCGAAGCCGACTTTTTTTCACTTTAATAATTATGAATATTTGTTAATGGTAGACATGTATTCTAAATATCCTGAAGTAATATGTCTAAAAAATGCTACTACTAGTAATAATGTAATACATCATTTTAAATCAATTTTTGCAAGACATGGAAAACCAGATATTTTGTATACAGATAGTGGATCTCAATATGTTAATTTAAAATTTCAACATTTTCTAAAGGAATGGGAAATAACTCACAAAACTAGCAGTCCACGTTTTCCTTAGTCAAATGGTTTCATAGAACGACATGTCCAGACAATTAAGAAACTATAAAAAAAGGCTTTGGAGGAGGAAAAAGATATGTATTTGGTTTTACTGGAATATAGACCAGCTCCAATCAGCTCAAAATTACCATCTTCAGCTGAAATATTATTCAACAGAAAAATCAAGACACAATTACCTATACAAGAAAAACTATTAATACCAAATAATGCTACTAACGTTAGAAAAATATTAATAGAAAATAAAAAGAAACAAATGAAATACTTTAACAAAAACACCAAAATATTGCCTAAATTAAAAAGAGGAGAAAGGGTATAGACCACGATCGTATAGAGTTAGTGCTGATAAAGATAAGAATCAAATTGTGAGAAACCGAAAATTCTTGAGAAAGTTTAAAAACAACAGAAGTCAAGATAGAAATTCCGAATTATTTAATGAAATGTTAGAACATTATATAAACAGGGATATTAATTTAGAGCACATTACCAAAACGTAACCGTAAGCCACCATCTTATTTAAAAGAATATGTTTATTAATCAGGTAGTGTTTTTTTGCAGACCCGTCCGACCTATAGTCACCGGTAGGCACCGCAACCATCAGGCTTATTGTGCCACATCTGTTTGTTCAAGTCCCCACTCTAGCACGGTAGTCCCCTCCACTAACCTGTACAGGTCCCTAACCGAGTGGGTAAGGTATATCTCTGGGTCTCCTTTCGTTATCCCAAATAGATTCTGCCTTCTGCGATCTAGTGCCTCGCAGTCGCGTAGTATGTGATCGGCTGTCTCCGGTTCTATCCCACAAAGTCTACACTTTGTGTCCCCGTCAAACACTCCGATTCTATGTAGGTGTTCTTTCACCGCAGCATGTCCGGTCATTAGTCCCGTTACGATGCAGAGCTGTTCCCTACTAAGATGTAGTGGTTCTCTAGCTCTTTTCCTGCATGGCTTCCCTATAAAGGTTTTGCCATGTACTATACCGGGTGAGGCTCTCCAGTATTCCTGCTGTTTCGTACGAACCCAGTCTCCTATATGTCTCCGGGCCGTTTGCCTTGTGACGCCGAAGAAAGGTTCTGGGTCGTACACTTCCATCTCTGACCCTCTCTTCGCGAGTTCGTCAGCCCTTGCGTTGCCCTCTATCCCCTGATGGCCCGGTATCCAAGTCAACCAAACCTTGTTCCGGTTTGACAGTTTCACCAGTTCGTCGAGGCATTCCGTCACCAGCCTGGACGACACCTTCCGGCTTATTAACGCCTTCAATGCCGCTTGGCTATCGGACATGATGTGAATTCGTCTGTTGGTCACCGCTTTCACTTTCATTGTGTGTGCGCATTGGAGAATAGCATATACTTCCGCCTGAAACACAGAAGCATACTCCCCCAGTGCGTAACTGTTGCCCTCATTCTGAGAGCATATCCCTGCACCAGTACTATTAGCCGTCTTAGATCCGTCCGTGTACCAGACTAAGTCATGCTCTTTGATTCTCAGTGCATACCTGGCAGCCTCCACCCGTCCGTCCGCTATAGACACCGTGAAGGGATTCCCATACCTATGCCTTACCGGCATGTGGTCGGTCCGCATTTCCAACACCCCCTTTCCCACATGCTCAGTTATCGACATATGATTTGTGTTGACCCTTTTCGGAGTCGCTGTGTGTTGCAGCCTATATGCCCCCATCCTTGCCTCCCCCTGTATGACCAGGTGCAGCGGTGGCAAGTCCAGGAGTGCCTCCATGGCTGCAGTCGGTATCGACCGCATTGCTCCCGTTATTCCTAGGCAGGCAAGTCTTTGCACCTTGCTCAGCCTCTGAATAGCGTTCCTTTGTTGCGTCTTTGTCCACCATACCAAAGCTGCATACGTCATTACTGGCTTAACCACCATGCTGTATATCCAACACAGCATGTCTGGTCTTAGCCCCCATTTCTTTCCATATGTGCGTCTTACCAGCGTTAACGCTGTCACCGCTTTTTTGGTAATTCTGTCCAAATGTTGGCTCCAGGTAAATTTGGAGTCTAATGTTACTCCAAGGTACTTTACCTCCCCCACCATCTCTATGGTAACCCCCTTCAACGTAAGCGGATTTAGGCCATCCTGCTTTCGTCGGCGGGTAAAGGCCACGATGTTGGTCTTATCAGCACTGATGCTCAGTTCCGCCAACTCCGTCCATCTACTAACCATGTCCAGAGCCTGTTGCAGTCGGTCTCTGACCGTGGTGTTGTGCCTGCTTTGCGCTATAATGACCAGGTCATCCGCGTAGGCCAGTACCCTGTGACCGTGATCGCTAAGCACCTCTAGTAGCCCCTCCACGACTAGTCACCACAGGAGAGGGGACAGCACCCCACCCTGCGGACACCCTCTAGCCACCCGAGCCGCCAGAGTCTCGCCTGCGACCGAGGCTTCCACCACTCTCTCCCTAAGCATAGAGTCTATCCAGGCGACACAAGTGCCGTCCACACCCCTGCCTATGAGAGCTCTGGTAATTGAATCAAAACCCGTGTTACTGAATGCCCCCTCGATGAAGGCCCCCAGCATCACTTCCTTGTTCCGTAGTGTATCCTCCACTAAACTGACTAGTTCGTGAAGTGCTGTTTCAATCAGGTAGTGTTAGACTTAGTTAAGAAAGGGAGGTGTTGCATATTTGAATTGTAATACGTTAGGTAGTTTAGGAATGATGCCTAAAATTGTAGACTTCTTTAGAAGTCTGGAGATTAATTGGGACTAAAAGACTAAGGGTACTCACAATAGATCTTACAGGTCTTACAGTGTAGCAACATTGCCTACACAACCCACATCTAATCTAATCTAATCTAAAATGGTGCTGCAGGCCACACAGAGCGTGAAGCGATTATTCCAGGCTGCTCTTAAAATACAAGAGCGCTTCATTCTCCTGACTTGTAGTGACGATCATTTACTGAATATTTTAGTAAATAGTTTTCAGGCTATATTTTTTTGCTATATTTGCCACATCCAATACATAATAACTATGTCACTAACTAAGATCTTGTACCTACACATTTAAGATGATTATACGAATTGTACTGAAAACCATTAAACACAAACGCATATTCTGCGACTGAATCTTCCCTCTCTTTGACTGACTGTACATACTTGATCCCTGAAATGACGCCCTTTCATTCAAAAAGAGTCTGTTGAACCTCCCACGCCAGCCAGTTTTCTTCTTATACATCACCCGTCAAGCCCATCCCTCTCTCGTTCACCCGAAGGGTTGACAGTACAGTGAGGGGTGTGGGTGTGTTCCGAACCGTCTCTTCTCATGTTGAATTCCGTCTCGTACGGATTTCGCATGCAAATTTTCTCTTTGCGGATGTTTTGACAGCACATCACTACTACGCTTACGAAATTAATAAAACCTGGAGGAAAAAGAAATGTATGTATATATACATATATATCTTTGCTACGTTGATGTGCGTTCACGTATGTACATATATACATGTTTTCCGGATAATATGTGTATATATTTCCTTGTATGTATGTACCTGCGTAAGTATATATGTTTTGTTGAAGCTCTTTTTTTGATGTTTATTCTTCTCTATTACGTATGTTTATACGTGTCTTTGGCGTGCGAGAGTGTGTGAGGGTGATTTATTTTAAAATGAGCATTTTATGGTGCTACATTAGTTGAAATTAAAGTCAAGTATGCTGTTACGAAATTGTGCTCAAAGCCAGGAGAATATATGATGCGAATATCTCGGAAATTTTGTTCAATGTTATAAAGATATCCTAGAAAATATAAAAGTGATATTTACCTCTAATGTGACTTCATGTAACTTTTTACAAACAGTTGCTTGCTAAGTAACCTATATAGAATCGCTGGCAAAAAAAGGCGAAAAGGCCGAAACATTGGAAGAATATCTATAAGCCATCATCAACATTAAATTTGGTGTTTTAGAGAAACTGGAATGATTGCCAAGAACTTTTACCCTCTAGCGCTTACATACTACATATTTGCAAAACTTTCAGCCTATACTTATCCTTAACACTTTAGAAGATATCTTCTAAAGTTCCAACTTGTAATTTCCAACACTTTGTTCAATCTATAAGTTTTAGAGGAAAATCCTTAATGGTTTTATTAATCAAAGAATTTTGACCTTTAAATAATACCTTATAGCACCATATTTGGAATTATTTTCTTGAATTTTAGCTTTATTTTATAATTTGTTTCTTCAACTTGTTTAATTTATTTAGCAACTGTAGCTCTTGGCATCAACCAAGAGAACATGTCTTGTTAAATTTTGTTAATCAAACAATACTTAATAAATTTACTATTTTGAAAATCGTAGTAACAGTGATTCCATCGTTAGAAGATCCCTATGAGGACAGAATTACTTTTTATATTCTTTAAAAAAATCATCTTTTTTTATGCTCTAATGTTATCATTCACCTATTCCTGTTTTCAACTCAATTTTTCACTTTGTAACATGTAATAATTTTTTTGATTCATTCAAATTAATATTAATTCAACCACATCCAATTGCCTGAATATTAAACTCTTCAAGTTGGCATCTTTGATGTTTTCTTCACATATTTGGTCGATGTCAGATTTTGGCTCAGTAGCCGTCTGACGTAGAAGGGGGGTGTTGGTCAGCAGAGACCTTATTAAAAGTCCAACCAACGACAAGGATAGAAAGATGTTAAACTCACCACATTAATTATTTTAATTTAAACTTAAATCTAACATTTTCTTAATTTATTATTATTAAAACTAAATTTCCTTACAATAGTATGCGTGTTGAAAGTTAGGTTATTAAAAATAGTTTTGATCATTAAACATGTATTTTATTGTTTAACTAAAACACCGACACTTTCAACCGCAATTTCGGTCATTATTGAGGCGATCAAATTTGATCATTTGGGAATCTACAAAAACTATTTCCTTTAACTTATGCATGGATTTCAATCCGATCTGCCCATTTTTAATTTTTATAGATTCTACTAAAACTAAATCCACGTTCTATGAAAGGCACTAAGTCCAGAAAAGCCACGAAATAATTAAAAACGATGACTTATTTATACGATTTTCTGTCAGATATTTTTGAAATTAATTTAATTATCAATTGAATTCATCAACATACTCCAACATTCGTGTTTGCTATAATCGCTTGCTAATTTAAGGCAAGGAAATCTATGATTAGCCATTTTTTTTTTGAATCTAGATGAGACTGCTCTCTATTCTGCAATCTATTTTTCATCCAATCTTTACAATTGTTTCTAAATCTTTAATTTTCTTTAGATATTGTTCCATTTTATCTTTAGGGTTGGAGATGAGACTTAAGTAAAACAGTAATTGAATGGAAACTATTCTCCATAAAGACTCTTTGACAATTTTACTCCAAACACTTTAGGATAAACTACCCGTGGAACACCTCAAGGCGGCGTTTGTCATCATTGATAAGGAGATTCTTGGCGGATGAGCTTTCAACAATTGAACTTCCTAATTAACTTATAGGATATGCCGATGACATTGTTATAATCACACTTGGCAAGTTTGAGGGAATTATTTGTGACCTGATACAAACAAGCCTTAGAATTACTAGCGAATGGTGTCGATCAGTGGGGCTGAGCATTAACTCAGCCTCGCCTTGTTCAAAAAAAGTGAGAAGTCTGGACCACAATCGTTTTGTGTTGACCTTTCATAGGAATCTGAAAATACTAAAAATGAAAGATATCCTTCTAGATACAGTCAAACTCGAATCATTTCGATTTCTAATTCATCAAAGATCTCCAAATGCAAGACCTAATTTCACCGTAATTCGCCTCTCAAACTTAATTGTATAGTATCTGAACTATGGATTAACTAATCCATTGAGTAAATCGTCAAATACATTTTTTAGTGTTGAACACTAAAAATATCACCCACTAAACACTCAAAAAAACCCTTTAACTATTCACCGACGCGTTTCAACCGTCCTTTCATTAAAGGCAATAATAAAACTAAATTAAAATAAAATCTACAAAAACAGGTAATCTAAATGTTATGCACGTTCAATCCAGATACGCATCAAAATTTCCGATTAACGAAAACAATATTGCTGTATCAGGTCCATTGTCACAGTTCATTACACATGACTTATTTTTATATATTTCTAAACTTTCTAAAACATTTAGAAACTTACAATTGTTTATTTGTCTAATTAATTTAACATTCGTATGATCGATGTTGTAATTATTTCAAAAATGTGTTGGGCAACGCTCGATTTCTCAACTATTAAATCTAAGATTAGCCATATGCTCTTTGAATCTAGTTGAGACCCTGCTCTCCTTTATCCCAATATATTTTGATTACAATCTTCAAAATTGATTTCAAATACCTTACTTTTCTAGAGGACTATTTTATCTTTCATCGGTTACCGATGAAGATTCAAAAACTAGTCCCAGAACTGTAAACTATTCTGAGATCTCAATTTGAAGATTTTAATCAAAAATTTAGTGATAAACCAGGAGAGCAGTTCAAGCGTAAGATTCAAAACATATGAAGCTTTAACATCCTCTCGAAAAGTCGTAGATTCTTTCACATTTTATTAAATTAAACTTCCTAATTAACTTATAGATATGCTGA
Organism: Holotrichia oblita; assembly: GCA_023690525.1. Classification (NCBI taxonomy): domain Eukaryota; kingdom Metazoa; phylum Arthropoda; class Insecta; order Coleoptera; family Scarabaeidae; genus Holotrichia; species Holotrichia oblita. The sequence continues at coordinate 37,949,918 of CM043023.1, forward strand.
GGCTGGAAACCATTACACTTGGCCATATCTTCAAATTAATTTTAAGCTCTTTCTCAATGAACTTGTTCAAGAAAAGTGGAAGTCTGTGGACCAAATTCGTCATTGTATTTTGTTAATCAATGATGAAATTAAGGAATGCGTATCGGATTGAGCGAATAAGTCATTTAATGAACTTGACAACGGACCTTACCACATTTTCATTTTTTCGTTAATCGGAAATTAATGATGCGTATCGATTGACAGTTTGCATAAATTTAGGTTACCTGTTTTGTAGATTTTTGTTTGGTGTTCAGTGGGTTAAAGTGTTTAGTGTTCTACTTCTGCACCAAGAGATCCAGTGAAGAACTACGATTAAGGTTGAGGAAAAAGTTGCGCTTCTAATGCTTGATCTATTTTCATTGTACTGGTTCGCAGGTTGATTACCAACAATATACCATGAGTGCCTATTACAAGGATTTTTTGGTTTTTATATTGTGGTATTTGTCGACTTTTTCATCAGCTCGAATTCTTGTAAGTGGAAGATCATCGCTGTCCCATTCATCCCATTTCAACTGAAAATAATTTCCATATTGAATAGTATTATAAAACCTGAAATAGTGCTCTAATAAGACTATTCCAATTAAAGTTTCATCTTACAAATCTCCTTAATTCTCGTTTACATTACCGTTATTCTCTTACCTACAACATCATCTTGGACAGACTGTATAATACAATAGCCTGATAGTATATATACACACATGCGGAGAAAAGACAGGTCCGGGGGTGTAGGTACATTACCCCGTGTCGCTTGTCACTCAGTTTTTATTTATTTCTATGTTTCCTTCGCTTCTTTCAAGCAAACGAATAGGGTGACGCTTCTTGCCTATAAGAGGTTATATACGGATATACGTTGGAACGGTGCGATTGTATATTCTGCGAGCAAATATCATGTCAAGCTATTGACATTAACGTAAAAAATGGCACTCGTGCGGAAATTTCATTAAATATCCTTCTCCTATTGCCGTTTTTTTTTTTTCGTATTCGTGTTCCTCTATTCTCGTTGATTTCCTCTTTTTTTATGTTTTGTTGTTGTACACGGAACGTCACTGTTTTAAAGAAAATATAGGGCCTGGTAATATATCACGAAATAGAGAGACAAAGTCGAGAAGTATAATAAATAATGAATAATGAATTATATTCGAGCGGCTGCGTCGTAAATTCTGACTATGTTCCTAAAAAAATAAATTTGGGAATTAGTACCATTCAAGAAAACTTTAGTGTGTGAAAAAATGGAGAAACATAGGTCCCTGCAGTACCAGGATTAACCCTAATCTAATCATCATCATTTTACGACCGATTAGGCAACCCAAAAGTTTAATTGTGGTAACAATGTCTAAGTAAAAAACCAGAATTGCATAGTTAAAATGAAATGCATATTAGGAATATAAAAACTTAGGCAACCCTGCCTGTACTTTCTGTAATACAGATGTCGTGAATGTACTGAGAGGCACGCCCCACGTCTCACGTACTACATCTACGAGTATGTATGTACACCTAGAGACTTATACGTTCCTAGCATCAATCTGGAAATCTCGGAATCAAAGACGGTTTTTTCACTGAGACCGACTTTAGGTAGAGTGCCGTGCCATGCAAATTAGAGGTTTTGACATGCAAAGGTGTGATTCCTCTACGTCGCGTCGAAAGCGCGACAAAATCGAGCGTTTCACTCAAGAGCCATCTACATGCACTATAGAGAAGCTTTAGCTTTAGCAGTATTAGGAGGGGTAAAAACATAAACGACGTGATAATATCGTGTAACATTAAGACTGGTTAGATGGGGCGAGAGGGTTAGGGGAACCGGCGTAGATGTAGGAGGTTTCGCGAAAATTCCGTAATTAACGTTGAAAGTTCTTAGCGCTTTAAGTTTATTGAGGAACGCGAATTATTGATGATTGCTAAAAAGGGGATAAGTAAAGATGGGAGTGGCATAGTCTTTTAATGCTTTCCTCTTTTGTGAGGGATTAAGGTTTTGTGTACACTTAGAAAGTGCTTGTATAGACTTAACTAATTTTCGCGTTGCGTTTAAGAATATGGCCAATTTTCTTGTGGGTATAAGGTTCTATTTCAGTTCTGAATTGTCTACAAACAAATTTGGATTTAGATATTCTGGGTTTAGCTGAAGTTGACTGTGCAGATAATAATGCAGGGTAATCCAATAGTGTTTAATATAAGTACATCAGATGGCTAACAACAAGATTTCCTGCCATGCTTTTTCATGGCATGTTAAGGTCGTGATGAAGCAAATCGTCTCGAACAAACCTGCAAGCTTGCAAACGCAGAAGTCTGCTTTTACCATCACACGACCATATTGATCTTGAATGAAAGAGTGGTCTTGTGATAAAAAAACGAGCATTGCCACGGCCTCTACAAATCCGTAAGCCTAGAAACATAAAATCATGTTTTCACCTCCAACCTTTTTATACAAAATATGGTATAGTGAACGATGATAGCTCTGTAGAAGTTAAAACTGGCCTCAGAAATGTGTAGTAAATGAGCACGTTGATCCAAAGCGATATAGAAAGGGTATTATCACAGCCCCTGCAAAACTGTAAGGCTGGAAACGCCTGGTTTTACCTTCAAGCTTTTTGTCATGAGATATGACGTAGTGGACTTTAACAGCTCCGTATATGTTAAAACTAGCTTGAGAAATGTATACTAGATGACAAGATCGATCTGAAGCGAGGGAGTGGTTTTATAAAAAATAATGATGTTGACAAATCAATTCACCACTCAATTGAAATGATAATGAAAGTCTAGAAGAATCTATAGATAGATTGCTGGTCGTTATTTTGCCTCCACACGTAAATAGTTTACAGTTCGACAGGTAGTACAACTGATCGCTAAACTTCAATTCTAGTTGACAGTAGAGTGTCATTATAGTATCATGACATCAAAGAAAAAGAAAGCAACCATTCTTGTGATAGCGTTGTCGTGGGATAATACTGAAGAAAAGGAGCAAAAGCATTAATAAGTTTAATAAAAATCAGAGCATTTGTGACTGTTACAGACGAACTTGTCATGTGAATTGATATGCTGGTAATGCTGGTAGATTTTAGGTATCTCTGTACTACCATCCAACCCGACCGCGTCGTACAACAGGTTGTACTACAATGCTACACACGTTGCAATTATCGTTTAGATCAGTGGTTCCCAAACTTTTTTGTGTCGTAGACCCCTTGCCATGTTTTTCGGTTTTGGGTAGACCCCCTACTTACCTGATATTGATTTTTTGTAAATTTCTAACCGTAGTGAAGTTTAATGTTAAAAACTTAAAGTAAAAACACATGTTAAGTTTTATACATTTATTACTTGAATTTAAATTAAAACTACTCACAATAAAATGTTGTATCTGTTATATAAAATATAACATAAAATAAACTAAGCAATAAGTAAATGTTTTTAGTGAGAAGGATGAACCTGGTGCTTTAATAATAAATTATCTACCTTTGGCGTCAATTTTGTAAAGTTTAATCTTAAATCTCCTAATGGCTAATGATGTCCAGTTTGTTTCATTTCCCTTTCCACTAGGTATAACGATGGAAAGGAAATTAAAAATTTCCTCGCTATATTCCATAATACGGGATAAGTAACGGGTATGTTGTTTTGCAGCCAGAATTGCTGATATCCGTTTTTAAACTGAACCTTAAGTTCTTTGTTTGTGCTTAGTTGAGTCAGTTCCTCTTGTATTATGACATTCGTTTCTTCTATGTCACCATATGGGTTAATTATCCACGGTGGTATTACCATAGTCAAAACATCCTCAAAATCTGAATAGAGGGCATTTAAATGTTGAACGTAGGTTGAACGACGTCTTCCTGGCAGTTTGTCTGTGACAAATTGGGGAACTGAGAAAATTCGCCCTGTCCAATATTTTGCTTCATTAGTTTAACTTTGGCAAGAAACGCTGATAAGATGGACTTTGTTTTAAGCAAATTTAGACTATCGCCTTCTAACTGCAAATTAACCATATTAAATTTTGTAAACAAATCTGTTAAATAGACGTCCTCTTCAATAAATTGTCTTTTAAAATTTTATCTTTAGTATCCAGAAATTCTAAAATAGTCTCAAAAAGTGCAAAAACTCTTGTCAAACATAAACCTTTCGACAGCCAGCGTACTTCAGTGTGAAGGAGTAATTGATGGAAGTGTTCGTCATTTTCTTCATACATTTGCGCAAATAACCGCGTATTCAATGCGTTGCTTCGAATTCGGTTTACTGCATCAATGATTAATTGAAGAGATTCATGCAATCTAATACTCAAATTTTTAGCAACTAAATGTTGTCGGTGGGTGACGCAATATATTGCTAACACCCCTGACACATTTTGTTTTAAATAGCTTATAAATCCACGATAACGTCCAACCATGGCAGGTGCTCCATCCATAGCTACTGATATTATATTTGATAAAAGCATTGCTTTTTCAATGAAGTAATCCTTCAAAACATGAAATATTGATTCACCTTTAGTGTCAGTTGTCAAAGTTCTTGCGAAGAGCAGTTCTTCGTAGATTTCTTGATTCATAATAAAACGAACATATGCCAATAATAATGCTGCATTGCCAGGTAAAGTCGACTCGTCTAGTTGTATAAAGAAATTGGTCGTTTGCAAATAATTACACAAGAAGCTTTCAACATCAGAACTCATCTCATCAATACGTCTTTCAACAATATTGTTGCTTAGGGGAATTCTTTCAATGATATCAGATGTAGGTTTGTGTAAAATAGTTTTTAAAACCTCTTCAACAACTGGCAAAATTAACTTCTCTCCGATAGTAAGCGGTTTTCCGGATTTTGCAATAAGTAGCGAGATATTGTAAGACGCCCGCAAACCATCATCGTTTGTTTGTGACGTCGAAGCGAACATTCTGTCCAGCGTGGGTCTCTACTGAAGTTTATCTTTGAGTGTATTTCAAATCTTTATCTGTTTTATCATCTTCTCAGATGATCCTGCAGCTTAGATGGTTTCATAGCATTATTGCCCAAAACTTTGTTGCATTAAAGGCACATAGGCAATTGTTTCTCGGACAATGATGGAATGAAGCCAAGCTTCAAATAATCGACGCTGTACTGTCTACATTTCTTTTTAGATTCGGACATGGCATCAGTAATCTGTGGGTAAAATTAATCTATTTTAATAAGACATAAAGTCAAGCAGCTGTATATTAAAAAATCAAAATCAAATTTAAATCGTATGGTCTTAGATTTTATGGCAGGCATAGGTTTACAGCCATTATAAATGAAATGTGAGAAGCTGGATAGTTGTGGATTTCTTATTTTCTTAATTTATCTTTCAAAGTGGTAACATATTGTATGTTAATAATAAAATACATACGTAATATGTACATATGTATAATTGTCTTTTTTTAGATTTTTCCGAAAACATTCTGTAATCCGAACATCTCCTTGCAGTAATTACTTACGGATTACGGAGATTGCAGTGTAATTATAGTACCGATTGCTTAAACTTTGAAAAAGAAACTATTGAGGAGTATTCGTGTAATTTTGCATGATTTGAATATTAAACTACTAATAATAATAATAATAATAATAATATATATTAATCCTTTAGACTACAATTGAGCATAGGATACGTCATTTGTATAATATGTAGAGTTATTAATTGTAAAATATTATAAATTATTACCTATAATATAAACTATTCATAGTTCATAGTACAAACATCAACATAAAAACACAAATTCAAACAAATAACTAAATTTCAGGGTCATTCAAATATTCTGCGAAAGAGTAATATCCTTTATTGAGCAGCATATTCTTAATTTGACTTCTAAACAATTGAAGTGGTAATTCCCTATAGCAGCGTGGCAGCCTATTGAAACTCTTTATAGCAAGATAACGCGGATTCTTTTCGCTAAATGCCAACTTATGCAGGGGAACTTCAAGCATGCTTCCATTTCTAGTATTATAACTATGGTAAAAGTTTAGCCTACGCAACGATGTAAGGTTTTCCTTTGCATATAGCAACAATTGAAATATAAAAATACATGGCAACGTCATAACTTTTAGTTCAGCAAACAAATTTCTACAGCTTGTTCTATTATTATTTCCTGTCATCAATCGAAGGGCTCGTTTTTGTAGTTTAAAAACCCTATTCATACCACTCGACATTGCCCACACCAATGTATTATATGAGATGAGCGAGTGGAAATGTGCGAAATAAAAGACTCGCAAAACTTCCACACTTAATTGTGATTTTAATCTCATTATGAGAAAACATACACTATGCAGTCTACTACATAATTTATCAGTATGACATATCCAACCGCAACGCGAATCAACCGTAGTACCTAGAAACTTGGTAGCATCTACCTGAGATATGCTACCACTTCCGATTTTGATATAGTATGATCGGTCACGGACAGCAGCGTCGAGCTTAAATTCAATAAATACCGTTTTTTTGACATTCACATACAAGTTGTTTTGGCAAAAATAATTATTTACGGTTGTTAATGCATCATTTAAATTTGCGCGCGCTTGAGATGAATTTCTTCCCGATACGACAATAGACGTATCATCCGCAAACATCACCGAGTTATATAAAGGAAAATCGGTCACATATATGATATATAGCAATGGCCCAAGAACACTACCCTGTGGCACCCCTCGACAGGTTTTCAAAATATTAGACTGACTGCCATTGATGTCGACGTACTGCAACCTGTTGGATAGATAGCTACAAAACCAGGAACGCGCCACACCCCTAATACCGTAGCATTCCAGCTTTTCAAGCAATATCTGATGATCAACCAGATCAAAAGCCTTACTCAAATCCAGAAAACATCCTATGCATGAATCACCTCTATCCATGTTGCCATACAATGCATCAAGAAAACTCAGAATTGCCGACGCAGTGCTACGTCCCTTTCTAAAGCCAAATTGACTACTATTTAATAGATTATGCTTTTCAAAATAATTGGCCAATCTTATAGCAACTAATTTTTCAATTATTTTTGAGAATATACTTAAGATTGAAATGGGACGATAATTGTCCATACAAGTACGCGAGCCACTTTTAAAAATTGGAATTATCTTAGCGATCTTGAGTGTCTCAAAAAATATACCTTCGGCAAAAGAAGAATTAATCAGGTTTGTTAGAGGAACGACTAGTTCGTTAACACACTGCTTCAATAAGTATGAATTAATATTATCATAACCACTAGAGTACGTATTTTTTAAGTTGTTAATTGTAGCAGCTACTTTAGTCTCCGTGGTAGGATTTAGAAAAAATGAGTGACATTGTATGGGAACACTTACAGTACTTGGACTGACGGTACTAGAGGCCAATTTATTAGCTATGCCATTAAAATATTTATTAAATGTGTTTGCCACTACTTTTGATTGTTCGACTAATTTACCATCTACCCAAATATTTATTTTCTGCTTAGGGTTTGTAGCTTTTATTCCAGAATTAATTATGTTCCAGGCCGCTTTACTTTTATTTTTAGAGATACTTATAACTCGATTATTATGAAGTATTTTTGCTGTTTTAATGACGTTTCTATATACCCTTTTGTATGTTTTGTAATATTCAAGAATATGATCGTCCCCATATAAAGTTAATTTATGTAACTCTTTCAACCGACGAGAGGAAATACGGATGCCTTGGGTAATCCAATCATTTTTTTTTTTAGATTTCTGGGAAGATATGTTTACAATTGGGAATGCAACATTGAAACTGTGCACAATAGTACTTATGAATTTTTCATATTGTGTATTAACATCATTACTCGACGCAACGTCCCCCCAACCATCACGGACCAACAAATGTTTAAACAACTGTACAGACGCGTCCGTTATTCGGGGGCGCAAAACCCCATCCGTCACATCAACTTTAGCTCTGGGTTGAATATTGGAAACAATGAACTTTTGCGCAGTGTGATCAGAGATACCACTATAAACAACTCCACTACTATAGTTTTCAAATCTTTCGTCCACACACACATTATCTAGACAATTATTTAAACGCGTAGGTTCTTGTATAGTTACTGCGAGATTGTATACCTTCATCAATTCAGTAAATGATTCTAATTCGTTAGATTTGCTCAAAAAGTTTATATTAAAATCTCCACACAATACTACTTTATAATTATCATATTTACTAGCAAGGTAGAGTGCCTTGTCCAATTTCTCAATAAACAACTCGAATATACCACTACAGCTTCGATAGACTGCCAACAGAATGACCCTAAAACCCATACAGCAAACTTTCAGAGCAACACATTCAAAGTGCAACTCAGTGGACAAATCACTTATTACTTTAATGTTATCACACTTAAAATGACTGCTTCTACTAACTATGTGATTAATATATATCGCAACACCACCATGAATTCTAACAGTCCTACTAAAATGGTCAATTAAATCGAAACCGCTAATATTCATTTCTTCAATAGTATTGTTATGGAACCAATGTTCAGTAATACATAAAAAGTGGCACAGCTCTTGATCGAGAAACACTTCAAGTTGGTCTATCTTATTGTTCAATGACTGTACGTTATGATGTAACACTATCAAGCTTGTTGAGTTCTCGGATTGCACTGGTTTTGGTCTAAAAAATAATAACTGAAGTCATGATTGGCGTAATTTATCTATCTTTGCTAACTACGAATACAAAACTAAAATTTAATAACAAATAATGTACTTACTTTTCTCCGGCACTCTCAAACAAAATAACACTGATTCACTATAATTTGTGTGATAAACTACCAGTTTATTTTTTTTTTATATTTTCTAACACTTTCCATTTCAAGATTCAGGAAACGAATAAACGTATTTGTCTCACATTCGTATTTATAGAGTGACGAATTGAACAAGTCAATGCAAATTCGCGAAGCTCTGAGACTGCGCGTATGCTTGTAACAAGATGATACTGGTATATCATTATGTGCAGGTTTTTACAAGTTCAAAACTTGTAAAATGTAATGTATTGCTACCTCAAAGCGAATGCCTACATCCTACAACTTACACAATTTTATAAATATATATAATAAATTTTTTACTTCTTAGGTACTTAGATAAATAATGTATAGTCTTTAGATTATAAGATAGTATAATGTAAGTAGGTAGGTACTATCAGTATATGTTGAGATCCACTATCGTGGACTCCCATTTTCATTTCATGGACACCCATTCATCATAGACCCCTGCGGGTAGATGTAGACCACGTTGGGAATCACTGGTTCAGATTGTCGGACCAACTACAACATTGTACAACCGATCGTATCGTCTGTAGACCTCTTTAATAATACTACAGTACTACCAATCCATCAATATTATCTTAGCATTTTTGCTTCTAATAGAAAAATATTGTAGCTCTAAGATAGGCTTCCATTCAGTTCAGCGGCTTTATGTCGCCTTCTAAGCTCAATCCGATTTGAACCCTCTTCTTGGGTTGCATGGGAAATGGGTTTGCCATAGAGGGTACCCAATTAGGAAAATGTATTTTCAACTTGGTCTTCAAAATTAAGGCAAAGATCTTAGCCTTACCACTGAATTGGTGCTAAGTTTCTTCTAATTAATTTGTTTGAGAAATTCCCCAACACATATCTTTAGTAAAAAAAAATTAAAGGTTGTAATGTTATTACGATAAAAGTAAATTAATTTGGAATGTCCATTAAATTGTAGTATTATGGCTTTTGTAACAATATTTTCAAGCGAATGTGTTACTACATACAGTACATAATTACGAAGCACCCCAAAATAATCTATTCTTCTTTTGTAAACCTATCGCGTTCAGAATTCGAGATAACCTACACTATCTGTTGGCCCGCCATAAATCCAAATTAGATCCCGTTGGCTGTAATTTATCGCTGTATTCAGCAATCATGATTTTACTTATCTGAAAGCATCTCACCCGATGACCTATTTGCCACTAAACGTGCATTATCCTCGTACAGTATCTGTACATTCCAGCCACTTGCAGTGGAATAAATATTTTGTAATTATAAAATCACGAGGATTTATAAGAGTTGAGTATTTACACATAAATACAGTGTGTTTTTTTAAACAACAAAAAATTCAAGAATAAGACGTAATTAAGTAAAACTTAACTTATTTTTCAATTTATTACCTGTTACCTGAGATAGCGATGAAAAATGCTGTTCAGAAAGGCAGGTATTTGATAATCAAATTAAACTTTACAAAGCTTTGTTTCCGAGCTGCGCTTGGCAGTGTTAGCTCAGAAGTTAGCCAGCTACCTTTCCTCGAATATAATTTGAAACTTCCATTGGCAAGTACTCCTAAGTAAATAAAATCTTTTTTCTTGCTTTTCAAACGCGTCCCTTCTCGTATTCTGAATCCATGCTTTATTTTTCTTCAAGAAAGGGAAATTATTTTTCGAAAATTTTGCAAATGAAACGTTAATAATCGAGTGAGCATTTTTCTTCGGTAAAGCTCCCTGTAGACTTTCTAAAAATTACTACGGTGGCTGTAAAAAAAGTCACAACCAGGAATACCCTTGACAAGCTGCAACGACTAGCATGAATATGCATCACCGAAGCCATGAGAACATGCCCAACACCACCCCCTTACACATAGTGGTGGTGGGAGCGATCCTTGCGGTGATGCATACACTGACCAGGGTGAGGACCGGAGGAGACGAGACTCCGTACCAGAGAGCTTGGACATCTCAAGCGGGGTTCTCCCCACTTCTAAGTCTACTGAACGATGAAATTGTTAAAGATAATATACCTAGATCTATTTCATTGTGATCAATTTTTCGAGTGTATGCTACGGTCAATTTGATGAGACCAAAATTGGCATTAATAATTTCCCTTAATTATTAATGCCAAATTTGGTCAAGTCAAATTAGGAAGCACACGAGGAAAATTGGAACAATGTAATAGTCGATTACTTATCAAGCTCGAGCTATATTTACTAAATCAAGTTTCATAGTAAAAACTTAGCAAAATAAGCATACCTATTTTATTATCTGTTAAGAAAAGAAAACAATAAATTATTTTGAACCAAAATTAAACACACAATTATTGTATGTTATATTTCCTGGTGTTGCTGATGATCTCTGTTTTTCTCACGATCGTCTCTGATAAGATGGAAAGTCTTGTTTCCTGTCCCTGGTTTTGTATCCCTCGTAACTGATTCAAAATTTGTTGGTGATGTTGTTGGTCCATCTGTAAATAGGGCTGAATCGAGGAAGAATTGGCATGACCAGATATTTTTATTAATTGTTGTTCGGGAACTCCCGATTTGGCTAATTGTGACACAGCTGTTAAACGGCAAGAATGGTTAAACCAATAGATTCTGCTCCTTGTTTTGTCCATTTAGAAATTTCGTTCTTCCCAATAGGCGAGTTTTTGTAGCAGAAGGAATTTTTCTTCTTCCAAAATGGATTAGCCGATCGCAGGCAAAATTAAGCCCACGTTTCCCAACTTATGTTTTAAAAATTCTGATTGGACAACTATCATTGGACAACTAGCATTTATGGTTTCCTCCATGGCAGATCTTACTAAATATGGGATTATATTCTACTCTACGCGACTCAGTTCCATCAGATTTAATTTCAATTTTGAAGTGATCTACCAAGCAGTTGACTCCTTCCCCACCACACCATACCAGTTCCACGGAAGCTAAATAGTAGAATTTTTTCTCAAGTCCATTTGGCGTTGTCTCATCACAATGGTCTATTATGTCAAATAAATTGTCAATACTTAAAGAGGTCGGACTTTGCTTCCGTTTATCTGGAATTTTTTGCAGTAGTCGTCGTTTGCTATTACGAGCATCTCTAGAACTTTTGAATTCAATTCCTTGAAAAGGATCAATTTTATGTATATCAATGTTATGCTCCTTAAAATATAACTCTTGAAGACTTTTTACGCAGCAAATCCCGATGGTTCGTGGATCAAGCCTTATTGGAAGACTGGCTTAAAAAATTAGCCTTTCCATATTTTAAAAATTTACAGGGGCCAAAGGTATTAATCGGTGACAATTTAGCAAGTCACATTTCACTTAAAGTCATTCAAGAATTTCAAGCGAGTAACATCAGGTTTGTGCGCCTACCACACCACACATCTAACTCAACCATTAGGTGTGTGCCGTTTTAGACCCATTAAAGGTGCGTGGCATAGAATTTTGAATGTATGAAAGAGAAAAAATAAAGGACCTCTTCGGAAAGACCTGTTTCCCCGGATGCTTAATTCAACTTTAAAAAACCTTGAGATTAGTCTCCCCGAAAATAATAAATCGGGCTGCTGGGCTACGGGTTTGGTCCCACTTGATCGGGAAGTCGTTTTCAAACGCCTTTCGAAACAAGATTTGACATCAAGAACAAACGAAATTGCTGAGGTTTTAAAGGATATATTTGAGGCGACGAGATACCCGACGCAGGACCATCCTCAAAGGTAAATGTTCCTGCAGGCCAAAGCATAACGGTAGATTCAGTTTCTACGCCAGAAGCAAAACCTAGTGGATCAAACCAGCAAAGGAAGAAACCAAAGAAAATATCAAAACCTAAGACACGTCAATCAAAGTATGAGTTTTCTAGTAGCGATGAAGTCGACGATTTAGAACTTGTCTTGACTGAAGAAACTGACAAGACTGATGAAGAAACAGAGAAGACTGAAGAAAAGAGAATACTAAAGCGAGTGAGGTAACTGACTATACTTTGATAGACAAAAAGGACTTATTACAAGAAAATGCGTTTGTCATTGTTGAACTTATATCTCAGAAAGGAAACAAAAAAAGATACGTAGCAACTATCACCTTTAAGGTTCCCTTAAAATGTTCTTTTTTAAATAAACAAACGAAGATGACAAATACATTTATCTTCCCAACAGTACCTGATCAAAGTTATATAGAGCACGAAGAAGTAATAACCGTCCTTCCTCCTCCAACCTGTTTAAGAAGAGGAAGATACCAATTTAAAAATGATTTAAAACATACAACATATAATGTTGAATAGTTTATTTATACAATGTTTTAAAGCTAAGTATTAAGTTTTGTAAGAAATCCGTGCGTTATTTTTATAATAAAATAAAATTTTCAAGTCACCTCTACTATTTAAGTACAAACAATGGGTTTTAGAGGAGTTTTTCAAGTCTCCCAAATAGGTGGGTGAAATACACACTTTTTGTTTTTTCGTTTATTCATACTCTAATCTCTTTAGTAATGGCGTTATTTAATTGCCACGGTTGTTTGACATATTTTCCATATTTTTAGATATAAATTGATGCGGATAATTGATTTCTATTTAATGAGAATTGTCAAAATCATAGTCAAGTCACCCATTTCGAAGGTATAATTGAAGAGAAGAAAGAAGAATGTGAAGAAAATGAATTTCGAATCTCTATTTTTGAACCAAATTCTAGAAACATTACGCTCATAAACCTAAAAAAAAAAAATTAGCCGACTGAAGTCACGTCATTCTATTATATTATTGACAAACCGATTCCGAGCGAGTCTCTTAATTAGAAACCACTTTCATCTTCTCTCCAACGTGGTCGCAATGCGCTACGTACTTAGAGAGGGCGATGGTTTTCAGTCTCGAACCAACTCTAACGGTTTCCTCATTTTCCGCTATCGTTCGCTTAGCTCGTCGTTCATTATCGATGTGTAAACAGTGGAAGTAAATCGGGCTTGTCGGAAACCAACGGGCGACATTCCGAGTTCAGAGAGCTACGAAAAAAGAACCGGTTTTTGCTCCGGCAGATATCCCCAATGGATGAATGGATGGATGGACGGATGGAAAGGCCGTTGGAAAAGCTAATTCATTTTCGTCGATTTTTATGATTTGCGCTTTTGTTCCTCGGGAAAGCAAGTCGTTTTTTTTTTGAGAAGTAATAATGAAGAAATTAGCTAGATGGATAATTCGCTTTTGTAAATCATGTTTGGAGATTTCGAAACGAAACAATTGTTGTTTGTTAAAGATCCATATTTTCTTATATAATTGCGATGAAATTAATTTCACCTTAAAATCAGGTCATCCGTGACAATACCCAGTAACAGGTCTAAACCGCTAGTTTTAATGTAATTGGTAATACAATGAGTATGCGGTTTTTTTTAATTTATTTCTGGAAAATAATTAATTGTAATACTTCTAAAACTAAAATTAATTAGGTGAAATGCAGCTTTTATCTATATAAATATAAAATATAATCAAATAATTACATCTCTTTGTTCGTAATTACGCTTCCATGACATATAAATTAGATATTAATAAATTAATCCGACTTCTGTCGCTAATTATAATTCGGTTAACTTAATCCGAATATGCCAGTGGATTTAACATAATATATTTTTAATTCTGATTCAATTCGAATTACTATATGCTATATGCTATAACGAGCAAAGATATAACCAGCACTAAGGGAACCAGGATTAATTATTTTAGATATAATTTTGATGTAGAAGGCTTCATAAAATCTAGCAAAATCGCCTGACGACACGAAGATCTGTTTTTCTCCCGTAAAATGTCCTCATAGCACGCTAATAATTTTTTTATTCCTTGTTTTGTAGAAGAAATGCGCTCCTCGTTGGGATCTATGTTTTCTAAGATTGTCCAATGATTGTCACTGCATCTCAAACATTGAATTGTTTCCAAAAATCTTTAACAGAGAGCTCGTTGTTTTGTCCTATAGCTTCATGCAGATATGCAAATGATGACTCCCTGGTCCATCGGTTAAAGCAAACTGGTTGTATTAGGTAGCAAAAATTCAACTTTCACGCGTGGGTCAAAATTAGTAAAAGTTGGAGGAAGATGACCTGGTGTGTTGTCGATTATTACCATCACTTTAAATTGAATTTCTTTAGATTGGCAATAATGTTCGACTTCAGGTATGAAATGATGATCAAACCAGTCCTCAAAAAGGGAAGCTGTCACCCAAGCTTTATGATTAAACTTCCAAATCACAGGCAAGCCAGTTTTAGATTTATTTTTCAATGCTCTTGCATTTTCTGAATGGTAAACTAAGAGAGGTTCTACGAGGGAGCGTTTTTATATTCGCGGAATGAGCGGGTTGTAGGGGGGTGATTAGGCGCATTGGGGGCGTGGCCTGTGCAGCGACTCATAATTAGTATAAATACGAAGTTTCATTGTTATTAGACAGTTAGTCTTTGAGCTATCGTCAACCAAGTAACATAATCAGGAGTGAAAAGTGAAATATGGAAAAAATCGAATATCGTGCCGTTATAAAGTTTCTTACCAGGCAAGGAAAATCAGTCGCGACCATAATGAACTGGCGACTCTTGTCCAGGAAAAACCGTGGTGTACAAGTGGCATAGTTTATTTAAACAAGGAAGGGAATCCCTTGAAGACGACCCGAGGCCGGGCAGGAGCATTGAGGTGACCACCATCCAAAAAGTTGAAAAAATTGTACTCGAAGATGCTCGACTAAAGAAGAAACAACTCGCAGAAATGGTTGGAGTATCCGATACAACAATTTTTAAAATCCTACACGATCATCTCGACATGTCTAAGGTCGGCGCAAGATGGGTGCCGAGAATGCTCATGCCGCCGCAAAAACAACAGCGCGTAGAGTGTTCGCGTGCATTTTTGGACCTCTGTAATGAAGACAAGGATGGTGTGTTGAGTCGAATTGTTACTGGAGACGAAACTTGGGTTCATCATTATGAACCTGAGTCCAAACAAGACTCCATGCAGTAGCATAAAAAGTACACAGCACCTCCCAAGAAATTTAAAGTGTCACAATCAGCTGGGAAACTCATGGCAACGGTATTTTGGGACTCGGAAGGAATATTGTTGATTGATTATAAAGATAAAGGTGTTTCTATAACCGGAGAATATTACGCTTCAATATTAGAACGACTAAAAGAAGCCATTAAAGAGAAAAGACGGGGAAAATTGACGAAAGGTGTGCTGCTTTTGCACGACAACGCGCCCTTCTACAAGAGCCGCGTTGCGTTAGCTGCCGTGCATAAGGTGGGCTTCGAAATTGTGAATCACCCACCCTACAGCCGAGACCTTGCCCCGAGTGATTATTACCTGTTTCCGAAAATGAAAAAAGAGCTGCGGGGTGAAAAATTTACTGCCGATGATGAAGTCAAGGAGGCAGTTTCGGCGTATTTTGCAGATAAAGAGAAATCACTTTTTTATGAGGGTATAAATAAATTAATTGGAAGATGTGAAAAATGTATCCGTCTTGCAGGTGAATATATTGAAAAAGAAAAATAATTTGGTTTTTTTATTTCCACCCCTTATCCCCCATTCCGCGAATATAAAAACGCTCCCTCGTAGGTCGCAGAAGAAATATACATTTTTCTCTAAAACGGTTGAAGATAAATGGGTACATTTTTATATAAAAAGAACAAAAGGATCCGTACATGTTAATATTGGAAATAGTAAAGCAATTCAAGGCGTATCAATTTGCGCAAACCAGAATTTTCGACCTTTTTTTAGTTTTGAATCCTACAGCTCATTAACGAGGGGGCTGCCATTACAAAATTTTTGATGAAATATTTATCCTCTCGAAAACAAAAGCACATAGGTGATGTAGGAAGGTCTTAATAAAAGTTACTTAAAATATCAAGTAGAATCTAAAAAAATATAATATATAGTGTGATCCATTTAAAATGATAAAGTTACATACGCTTTTTCTATAATTGGGACACCCTGTATATTTGAAAATATTTTCTAGCCATGCGTTGTTTAAATAGGGGCAACTTTTATTTGAACCTTTTTTTCTATGTACTGTAAAATAAACAAATCATCAAAGAAACCGCGTCAGCTGGGACACCCTGATATGTACGATTTCATTCATTAATATTTAATATTAACTTCACAATCTCTATTCTTGTTTAGCGTGAAAGGAAAATAGAAATCACCCAATGAATTCGTAGTTTTAATTATTGAAACTTGTTATAAGCAGCCAAAATACGTCTGCAAATGTACATATGTACGAAGCCCAGTTTTAAAATACTTTTTTAAATAAATTATTAAAATATATTGTGAAAAACGTTAACTGTGGCAACATCGCCAGCTGTCACCCTTTAAACGCATAATCATATTTTTGTGACTAATAACTTATAGAATGGTTATGTTTAAATATTTTAATATACGAGTACATATATTTCTTGTTTATTTTAAGTTTTGTAGAGAATTGAAAACTTATGTTTATATTCTTAGGTTATACTCTGGTTATTTCAAAAGTAAATTTGTTCCAATTTTTCGCTGTATTCTAT
The DNA here is from genome assembly GCA_023690525.1 of Holotrichia oblita. Lineage (NCBI taxonomy): Eukaryota > Metazoa > Arthropoda > Insecta > Coleoptera > Scarabaeidae > Holotrichia > Holotrichia oblita. The sequence continues at coordinate 37,967,129 of CM043023.1, forward strand.
TCTGCGCTTCTCGTTATTAAACTGTTAAAAGTATAAGTGGGTTTAGTGTTCCCGTGATATTATTTACTTTCCTTGAATACGTTCGCTGTACAAGATATTATACAGATTATTCCCAGTTACCGTGGGATTAAGATTAAATTAGTCTTCGTCTTCTATTGTTTATACATCGTATTAAGTGGATCTCTGGAGTTGAGATACCGTCATTAAACTTCGAATCATCTCGGATGAATTACACCACTTTATCCTCCATTTTCCAAGGTATATGACTATGCAAGTATATTCGCATATACAGATCGTATTGTAAATATTAATGCTCTCTATTAAGAATGGGTAGTTGCCTTGCATATGAGTGATGATTTAAAAGTTGCTCACATCATATAGGCATAAAAAGCTCACAATTCCACCACGAACTGTAGGTACTGTTCATATTACTCGTTTTCCAATTTGTACCGAAAACCGATCGATATGCGGCCGAAACAATAATGCCGAAAGCAACGTGCGACGCATCAACATTAGCCAAAACACCGCGACCATATAATCCAATATGCCCCGGCCTCTGACAAAACGATAATTGAAATAGCTTGTATATCGCACGCTGCTGGCACATACGTCCTGTTTTGTTTTCGAGTTATATACGCTCGTACCTCTCTTTTACACAGTGCAGGCACACGCTTTTTTTTCCTGCTTTTTAATTTATTTCCTCCGCAACAATTCCTATACGTTATGTACCTCTTTTTTTGGGAGTGGCTGTTAATTTCGTCGGTGCCTTTATCAGTAAGTAGCGGCAGGATTTAGTTAAATGACAGAACTGTTATCGTATTTTAACACAGAAAGCCTCTTGTGCAACATTCTCTTCACACATTCTTTGGTGCAACAACGAAAATATACAAACTGTTTAGCTTTATTATTATAAGAAAAAATCAAATTCTTGTCTAACACTTTGAACTACAGCATGATTAGGAGACAGGAGCTAGTTGTCACAAGGGCAAGTAGTCACAGTGGCATTTTTAGCCAAGGTAGCAGCCTTTAGACGACAGAATCGCGTGTACAATAATTCACTTATGGAATACAAGATGTCGCTCACGACAGCCTCAGATATATACTTTGGTTCAACACCTAAGGAAGTAAGGAAACTTGCTTACGATTATGCAAAAACTACCTCTCAAAGCTGGAATGATCATCTCGTGGCAGGTGCTGACTGGTTTTCCGGTTTTCTGAAGCGACATTCAAGGTTGTCAAAAGTTTGTCTAAAGCTACGAGATTTAATAGAACAAATGTTAATGCGTTCTTCGACAATTTGGATGTTTTATATGAACGACACAATTTTTCACCAAATGACATATGTATATAACATGGATGAAACAGGAATAACCATTGTACAACGTTCTGATCGTATTGTAGCTAGGATTTCGCCAAATTGGTTCATTAACCTCAGCTGAAAGGGGTCAGTTGGTAACAATGGCTATTGCTGTTTCTCCTACACTATTTATATTTCCACGTGTTCCTGTTGAAGACGACTTTTTGGAGCAGCTAACCCTTCCGGCTGGATAAATGATGAGCATTTCTTAACATTCCTAAAACACCTTGTTGCAAATGTAAAGTGCACAAAGCAAAGTCCAATCTTGCAGCTACTAGACAACCGTGAAACACATCTTTCACACATCTCAGTGGTTATGCTTTCCTTCCCACCTCATTGCAGCCATAAGCTGCAACATTTAGACCGCAGTGTTTTTGACCCTCTAAAAAAATTTATAAATTCAGCTAGTGCATCATGGATGAAATCTAACCCAAACCACTACTATTTATGATATTCCAGGAATTGTTTCAGTTGCGCTTCCTTTGGCAATTACTCCAAACAATATCACATCTAGCTTCAGAAGTACTGGAATTTATCCATACAATAGAAATATATTCACCGATCAAGATTTTCTACCCAGGTACGTAACAGATTGTGAACAATGTTCAATTAATATTTTTGCCGCTTCATCGGCAACAGTTGCTGCATCGAACACATTACAAAGTCAATCAGCGGACAAATGAAGACCGCGAACACTACTGACAAATTTACCTGCATCATCTGCTACAGGCTCTAGCGTACTTTCACCAGAGAATATTCGGCCATTGCCGAAAGCTGGAGAAAGGAGCTTCCAAAGGAAACAACGATGAAATTACAGTAAGAAAAAAAAACAAAAGTTATACCAGTCAAAGAAGAAGAAAAAGAAGAAACATATTGCTTGGTTTATGGTGGAAGTTATAATAGTACTTCAAAAGAACCTTGCATACAATGCACTCTGCAAAAACTGGTCTCATGCGAAATGTGCAAAAGAAGATCCTTTTTATGTATGTCATAATTGCGACTCTGATGATGATATGTGCAGAATGATGATATGACTGTACATTTTCTTAATGTTTAATCTGTTCGTATATAGTAGTGTTCATAGTTCTACAATTAAAATAAACTATTTTATTCGTTAATATGACTTATTATTTCTGTGTGACAACAAAACCCGTATAAAATACTAAAACAAAAAAGATACTGCAATATTGTAATATATTGAATGCCATCACTGACTTCGTATGTGACAATGAGTTCCAGCCGGACGTCTCCAAGAACGCTTTTCATACTAAATAATGTACCTGGCCATCCAGTAGAATTAGCTAGTGACGATTCCCAAATTTCTGTCGTGTTTTTACCGCCCAACCGCACACTTCTGATCCAGCCAATGGACCAACACGTAATCCAAGCTCTAGAACTACACTATAGCAATAATCTCTTGAAGAAAATTGCTCATACTCCGGGAAATATTTCGGAAAAAAACTAAAAAAAATTACATTGAAAGATGTTATGTTTGTACTGCCGAAGGCTTGGCAGCATGTGAAGACTGGTTTGATAAGAAGTTCTTGGCGGCAACTCCTACTCTCAAGCATGTTAGATCCATGGGAAGATGAAGATTTAGTACCTCTTTCTACATTAGCACACACAATGGTATCAGAAAAGACTGAAACTGAAATAAGTGAAATAATTAATCTTACAAAACAATTGTCAGATAACAATAAACATCGGTATCACCACACACCACAACTTTGTGGTGTGTGGTGATACTGACAATTGTTTATCAGAAAAGACTGAAACTGAAATAAGTGAAATAATTAATCTTACAAAACAATTGTCAGATAACAATAAACATCGGTATCACCACACACCACAACTTTGTGGTGTGTGGTGATACCGATGTTTATTGTTATTACGAGCCCACAGTCCTTGAAATCACTCCAATTGTCAGATGTTCCGACAGATGAAGAAATTCTAAAATGCGCAGATAGAGATGAAGATGCAATGGAAACGATGAATGATAACGACATAGTACAGGGATCAGCAAATTTGGAAGAGGAGGATGAACAGAGTGTAGAAGAAACTGGCAATAATAATCATATGACACACGGGGAAGCAGTAACTTACTTTGATGAATGCATAGCCTGGCCAATGACGTTATCACATATTCTATTTAGAGCAAATGCGCAAAAGAGTAAGGAAGTTCAAACAGATGCTCTTACCCAACGAAAAATTACAGAATTTATTAAAAAGTAAACTATATTTGAGTATACAGGGTGTCCCAGGAATAAAAAGACGGAGTAGCAGTAATGCCAAGCTGGAATGCTAAAAAACGTAAATCCAAAATATGTAGTCTCTATTCGTACGCAAACTGCAGAAAAAAAATAATAAAGAATTTAGTTGACCTTATGCCGGGCCTGGACGAGCGCGGTACAAACCGAACGAATACTGCATGCAGGCATAAATCATTTCGAATCAGTTGTGCAACGTACGATAGATACACAGTTATTCAGTTTGTTGCAAGCTATTGGGCCGTTCGTTCATATGTATACATTCAGTCAGGTCCGTAATAGAATTTTCTAATATAAAAATTTCGTACGAAAATTAATAAATTTTGAATTTTTTGAATTTCTTCGTTATTTTGGTATATTTAGGTGTGATCCTGTTCGGACATTACATATTTACTATTCCGTCTTTTTATTGCTGGGACACCTGTATACATGGAAAGGAACAACAATTGATTTACTTTGACTTTTGTAATAAAGATTTCACAAAAAATACTGTAATATTGTAATACATTAAATGCCACCACTGACCTTGTGTGTGACAATGAGTAATTCAATATTGGTGAAATATTTTTTAAATAAATTTTTAAAAAAATAAACCAATTGAAAACCAAAAATGCTTATTAATCCTCAATAACTATGAATTTCATTTATGTCTCCGAAAATCATGTTCTTGTAGCTTGCTATGGCTGCGTATAGATCGTTAAGAAAATATTTTGAAAGGACTACAAATGTAACTTTGCTGTATATTTGTAGGCAACCACCCCTTAAAATGTCATCAATCGATTTAGAAAGACTTGAATAGCTGTGAGTGTGACCTTGATGCGATCCAGAGCATTGACTTTTCTGTCCAAAATTACGGATGAAACTCCTGTGATCCAGGGTCAGCGAAAAGAAACAACTAGGTTACTGAATTTGGTACAAATTCACCTGTTTCATCCTGTTCTTATAAAAATTGGAGATTTAGTAGAAATTGGAGTTTTGGTTATTGGAAAGAACGATCAAGAGAGTATCTAAAACCAGTCAAAAAGCAAGAGTTGCTCCAAATTCGTTAGTTTTGAACTTCTGCCTGTGAGGTATCTTTTATATTTATTAAAGAAGTGAGGAAAGTATGAAGGATTTCACCGAAGGGAATGCGTCACATAATTTCTTTAGTCATTTTAAAATATTGTCTCCAAAAAAATTTTTGGACGCCTAATGCACACTCTGGATCATAAACGTTGTCACTGCAATTAGGAGAAATCTCACAGCTGTTTCAAATTTTATATTCTTGGGTGGTGGCCGTTTACCCTTTCTAGTCCAAGTGTCTGGAATCAGAAGTAGTTTTGTGACTGACTTTTTTTTAAGTGAGAGTCTTCACGTTGTTGTTTGTGAAGACTGCTTGTAATAAGAGCAACCAGGGGTTCAGGTTAGATGACAGGCGTCTCTCTGATATCTCTTGGATTGACAGTAGACTGCTGAACTGGTGTGCTTGCTGAGGAGTTCTCTGTTGATGAGGAATCAGGATTTGCCAATAAATCTTCAGAACCAGTCAGGTTCTGAAGATGTCTTGGGAAGGTTCCTTGTTTTTGGGAAACCATCGACAACTGCTTTTAGCTATCCTCAGGTTTCCAACAATCCTCTATATAAAATATTAAAACCATATCTGAAATATCTGGTTCTATAGTCCTTGGCGGGGCTTCATCCCTGAGTTCATTTCTCTTCAGCTATGTGGAAAAGCTATTAAAGGAGACAAAAATGTACCAACTGTATACGTGGACGCCACCGCCGTGATTATTGAACTCTTTTCTGCAGAAGACAGGTTATCCATGGAAAACTTTTGCCTTGAAGCCTTCAACTCTGGCTTTCTATTTAAATTTCTAAATTCTCCACTGAGAATGCGAGTAATACTTTATTATGAATCGAAAGCAGAAAATGCATTTGGCTTAAATTTATTAGTTACTGAGAATAAAAATAAGTCCAATTACCTATAATATCATCATAATATACTTTAAATTGCCTTAAAATAATTGTATTAAAGAGTTGAGTTCTGCGTTTGCTGAGCGTATGGATATCATGAATCCTAGGTTAAATTTTGATACAAATTTAACCACCACCATTTAAATCATAGTATCAATCAATAAAATTTTGCTTCTACATTAGAAAACAACTGCGACCTACTTTAGAGAATCTTCACGAGAAATCTCCGTTCACCAAGACAAGTTCTACATCGTGCAAGTCTTACGAACAGACCTTCTTTCTTTTTATACACAACAATCGTCTACGGGACGATAAACAACAGTTCCTGCCATTTAAAACGACCACTTCCGGTGAATTGTCCTCAGCTACACATACCGACTTCTCGCCCAAATAGACTGTCTGAAAGATCGACGAAGAACATTATACAATTCCCTACACAGTTGGAGCCGGTGGTTCCCTCATACAACACTGCGGTACGTCCCCGTTTTAACTCTTCCAGTCTTGGAGTAATTCCGTGTGTGTCTGTCTCCGTGCGATCATTAGAACAAGGCGCAACTAAGCGATGGAGCAAGATGGAAGTAAAGGGGAAAAAACAAGTAAGAAATGAGACCGAAGCAACCGCACATAAAAATACCCCTTCTCCTCTCAGTCCTGCCAGCCTTTTCCTTGTGTAGCGTTTATTTCACACCGACTACAACTACAGATGCTGGTATTGAAGGAATGGTATAGGTTGTTTCTTGCTAGAAAGAGGACACTCACTCTATCCTTTTGTGTGTATGTGATAGAGTACTACTACCCAGACCACTACGTGTGTAACATTGACTAAAAGTAATGTTTTCCAGTCAAAGTAATGGACCTAAATCCAATTTGTTCTGGTGCTGACTTCGTTTTTAGCCCCAGAAAAGCGTAACTCCGTGCTCTTAACAAGATACAGTTTGTGGTAGCATCTTTTCACATACGTACACAGACTCCTGCATTTCTTCTTGCTGGGGTTTTTAGGGGACGGTACTACTTTAGCGTCTGCTTGTCCTCATTCTTGTTATTCCATATATACGAGGATGTCTGTTAAATATATGTTGTAAGGTTTTTTTGTTAAAAATGAAAACATTCAAATCATTTATTTCAGAGCGTCTCGAGTTCTAGTTCGAAATAAATTATTATTTTTCATTCAAGGAAGGGTAGGAAACATTGGAATAACCATCTAGAGTGTAGCATGCATACATAGATCTATCGATCTGCTAAAATCCTGCTACAACATTTTTGAAGAAGATGAATCAAAATTAAGCTCGGTAGATACATGCCAGAACGATATTGTGTGCAAAGATATATATTTGGAGACATTAAAATGTACAGCACATATAAATATGTATTCACAGAACAACGAGATACATACCTTCATAAATTTTAATATGAAATAAAGCAGCAAAACGTTTTGTTATTTTTTTTTCTTTATCTCGGCAAGAGAAGGTATTTAGTCATTGTTAGAATGGGGATTTTGCCCGTTTCGCAGTTGTAGTCGTATAGTTAAAGCATGGCGGTTCGGATATGTATATCTGCAACCGTTGTTGTTTTTTTTTTGTTAGATTTTGGCGCCCAACCTATACAATGGACCGAACCAGCGCTCGTCTATTTTATGTATTCGGCAGGCAGTTCAGCCCTTATTTAAAATTAATATTTATGTCACACTGCGGATTTTTGCGCTCTATATTTGTTTTGTGTTGATTCTTGGTTGTGGTATTGACAGTCTGGACGTGGATGAAGCGGTTTATTTTGAGTAGTGTGTATTAACGTTTTTCACCAATTATTTATTTATCATCGACACTTTTGGTTAAAATTAGTTGACGATATATTAGACCAATACATTAATTTTCTCGATAAAATTAAAAAGCTTTTTCATATCATCAATCTTGACATTGCCTTTCTAGCTTCATCAACGTCCTTCGGTATCTGCAACTACTAACTTGTCGTGCCGCCAACTGGTGATAGATAGATAGATAGATAGATAGATAGACCTTTTTTTTCAAATTATTTGAATAGCTGGAAGGAACGGCAATGGGTAACTCCTTGTCGCCCTTTTTGGCTAACCTTTTCATGAGCCGTTTTAAAAAGGACTTAGAATCTGAGAGCGAATACTTTCCTAGGGTTTGGTTGAGGTATGTGGATGATATTTTCGCTATATTTGACACTAAAAAATGTAATATTGCCGATTTTCTCGATAGATTAAATAATTGGTTCGAAACCATAAAGTTCACTTGTGAAAAAGAAGAAAACGGTCAGCTACCCTTTCTAGATACTTTAATAATTAGAAATAACAATAGATTAGAGTTTGATGTGTATAGAAAGGAAACCAGTACACTTCGCTACATTCCTTCAGATTCCTATCATTGTGTTCAACACAAAATGACAAGCCTGAATTTTTTGGTCCACAGACTTCTCACTTTTCCCTTGAACAAGGCGAGGTATGAGAAACAGCTTAAAATTATAAAAGATGCGGCTAAGTGTAATGGTTTCCAGCCTCAGCATATCTATAAGTTAATTAGGAAGTTTAATTATAAGAAAACTGTGAAAGAATCTACGACTTTTCGAGAGTATGTTAAAGCTTCACCCGTTGTGACCCTCCCTTACGCTCCCTTTATCACTAAAGGTTTGAGTAAAATCTTCAAAGAGCTAAATCTCAGAATAGTTTACAGTTCTGGGACTAGTTTACGAAGTCTCATCGGTAACCCTAAAGATAAAATACAACCTCTAGAAAAGTCAGGTATTTACGAAATCAATTGTAAAGATTGTAATCAAAAATATATTGGGCAAACCAGGAGAGCAGTCTCAACTAGATTCAAAGAGCATATGGCTCATCTTAGATTTAATAGAATTGAGAAATCGAGCGTTGCCCAACACATTTTTGAAACAGATCACACCATCGATCATACGAATGTTAAATTAATTAGACAAATAAACAATTGTAAGTTTCTAAATGTTTTCGAAAGTTTAGAAATATATAAAAATAAGTCATGTGTAATGAACTGTGACAACGGACCTATACCACATTCGTCATTGTTTTCGTTAATCGGAAATTAATGATGCGTATCGGATTGACCGTGCATAACATTTAGGTTACCTGTTTTTGTAGATTTTATTTTAATTTAATTTTATTATCGCCTTGATAATGACAGCATTGCTGTTGAAACGCGTCGGTGGTTTAGTTAAAACTTTTTTGGTGTTTAGTGGGTTAAAGTGTTTAGTGTTCTACTTCTGCACCAAGAGATCCAGTGAAGAACTTTATTACATCTGTTCCATTAGACCATACCACTACAATCCTTAATGTATTTAATTCTTACAACAACTCGTTGCAATTTACTATTGAGCTGGAAACGAATAATAAAATTATGTTGGACTGGTATACTAAATCTACCTTTTCTGGAAGATATATGAACTTTATTTGGAATCACTCGATTAGTATGAAGTTAAACAATTGCAGAGCACTCAAAAATAGAGTTACCAAAATTTTACACCTCTCAAATAATGGGTACCAAAAAAAAACCGTTGAATTCTTTATAATATTATATAATACACCACTTATGGCCTCTAACAACAACATCAATGAGGAGTCTACTGAAGATTTTTTGACCTCCTTGAACAATCCTCCTCTCAATAACACCCCCAATGAAAATATCATCATCTACAGTATATTTTCCTTTATCAATGGTTTAACTCAAAAAATATCCTTCCTCTTTAAGGATTTACCAATCAAATTAGGTTTTTACAACATCAAAACGTTGAATATCTTGTTCTCCAAAGGGAAATCTCCCACCCCAAAACCACTACAATCTGGTCTGGTTTACTGTATTCCATTTGAAGATTGCAACTCCGTATACGAATCTCTCAATATCTAGACAGAAGAATGAGGCAACATCATTTGGATTGTCAACACTCATCCAAGAAGACAGCATTATCTGAACATAGCACCTCTTTGAGGCATACATTTGACTTTGACAACGTTATTATTTTGGAAAAGGAAAACTCGTGTATTCCTCGAAATGTTTCATATTCAAAGGACAGATAATACTGTTAATTATACAACAGACATCCAGAACCTTAGTGCGATTTATGGACAAACAACATTACAATAAAACTAAAAATAAATAACACATTTCAATATTTAATTTTAATTTAGTTTAATGATTTTCACTCTATAATAATTATATATTCTACAATCAACATATATTATAACATTGTTAATAAGTTTCTAAATATGTTGTTCGATGTTTGATGTGTATTCCGAATATTAACTGCACATGAGTCTTGTGATGTTGCCCTACTTTAATTATCACTACGTAAGTTAAATAATTCACTTCGATTTAAAATAGCCGAATTTAATTTACAACTTTTGTTATTTTGATTTGTAGTTTGTTCTCTGAAGAAGCTAATAAAGAATTAGCGAAAGCTTAGACACAAAAAAGGGTTCGCGTCTTCTTAATTCTAACGCCAATAGCTGCAATCCCATTAACTTCCATTAAAAGCAATAATATAAAAAGTTAAAATTACATGTATAAGTATATATATATGACAAAATTATCAAGAAATACAAACATAAAATGCTGTTACATTTCCCATTCCAAGAAGTCATTAACAGAGTGAGGTGCACAACTATCGTATCTTCTGCGGTCAAATACCTGGGGGTGACTTTGGACGCCAAATTGAAGTACAAACCACACCTGGAACAGGTAACAAACAAAGCCACGAGGGCCTTTTGGACCTGCAGAGGAATGTTTGGCAAAACCTGTGGGCTGAAATCTATAATGGTACACTGGCTGTACACGAAAGTTATAGTACCTTCTATAATTTACGCAGCGTTGGTCTGGTGGCACAAAGCCAGTTTGGACCATGCGGCCCACGCACTCAGTAAAGTTCAGAGGATTGCCTGTTTAGGCATCACTAGAGCCATGTCCTCGACGCCGACTGCGGCGATTGAGGTGATCCTTGGGCTTCCTCCGCTGCAGCTTGTTTTGTGGTCGGAGGCAGTCGTAGAGAGCAAAATGTAGTGGATGCAGTGGTTTCTCCGATAGAACGGGAGATCATACCAGCATCTTCACCTACATAGAGCAGCACTGTCTATGAGGGCGGACAAGATTTCGCCCACTTTCAGCTTCAGTGGGGGATACAATGTAAACATCTCCAATAGAGAGATTGCCGAAACTCTCGTCCACAAACCGAGACGGGAGGTATCTCGCTGGTTTGTGGACGCCTCTAAAACGCCTAACGGCACGGGAATTGGAATTTGGAAAGATGGTGAAACCGAGGGTGAAGCTTTCAGCCTAGGGAGCTCCGCGTCCATCTTCCAAGCCGAAGTAATCGCAATTCAGACCTAGCTGGTTGCCTCTGCTTTTCGCAATGACAGTTTTTCATGACGCTTCAGGAACCAGTGAAGCCACTCTCTACCAGCTCTTTTCTCTTTCTTTCATATTTCTGGCATATTCTTGTTATTCCTTTCGGCATACTGATAAGCCAATAGACGGATTTCTTGTTCGGTTAAACCATAATTGAGTCGACATGAAAACAACAAATAGTGCTCAAGCTGGTTCTCTTCGTCTTCAGTGAACATTTTTTTTACAGCATTGGCACCTGAATATTTAAAATCGGGTTCACCGGATTCGCGGTGAAATTTAAGGCGGCGTGTACTAAACTATTATGTCAAGTGGCGTACAAACTGACATTTACCCATCAATCTCATTTCCAAACCCGTTTTCGTCATAATGAGGCCATTTATTGCCTAAAGAGGTAAAATGAAAATGAGGTCGTATTCAAAATTTAATACACTATCTGAATAACCAAAAAAATACAGGGTGTTCAATTAAAAAAAAAAACGAACTGTCATTCGCTCCTCTTTTGTTTTTTAAAGTATGGCATTGTATTTTACGTAATTAGAGAGAGCACACAAAATTGTAAAAGATTAATTTTTCATTTTTTTTAATATTTTGTCCCTAACGGAAATAATGAATGCACAATGAAAAATCAACCACTCTGATAGTATGTTAACCAGATACCGGTGAAAACAGCGCGCAAACTAAGTTACACAAGCTGCATAAGTTGCAACGATTTGTCTGTTTGGAAATCGTATGAACGAGATCTCGATAGAAGTGATACTATGGCTAACACCAATACTGGTGCTAGTAAAAAAAAATATCTTCTTTGGGCACACTGATCAAAATTATGGTACAATCTAAGGATAACAACTGAAACGTGCATCTGGAAGTCCTCCAAATCAGGTCAGCAAACTAAGAGACAGCATGTCTATCAAACTGAGCCATGCATCACTATTTAGGGTGCTATTTCCAAGCCGTGAGGAATGAAGTTCTGGCGAAATAAAATTAAAAATGGATCACTTATCTGGTACATAGGTGGGTCTAAGATAATGGGGTGGGTGTTGGAGTTCATGGCACTAACACCACTCTCTCAAGATTTCCGATAGTCAGGCTATTCTAAAGGCGTTGAATTTAGGGAAAGCAACTCTAACGTCAGAAAAGATCAAAGCTCCGGCTAAAAGCTATTATTATGTTCAATACTAGATTGATAACTGTACTTAACTCTGATAAGTGATAGCTTTTTTAAATAATGCTATAAATGCTCTTTCTATTACGAATAAAAAGTATTACAGAATGATTAATTACAAGAAGGAATCATGACCATCAAGAAACCTCATTCGGCTATTTTAAAACAAAGAAAACAGTATCTCAGTTGTAGCTCATATTGCGAGAATGTCATCAATGAAGGATAACGAAACATCTACAAGGTATCAGCGTATTGGTGATAGTCACCCGTCTAATCCCAATGCACTGATGGCATCTGCAGAGCCAATATGGAACTAATAACCAATCAAAATGCATTAGCAACCGCGACAATGTTAATAATGCATTTCCAGCAAGTACATATGTATACAGTGTCAGTTCATTTTAAAGTAGAAATGTTTTCAAAAATTACTAAATAAGTTTTGTACAACATTGTATAACTGTTTACAGATCAATTAAAAGTAATATACATAAGTAATACACATAATGTAGTTTTAATATTTTTAAATTCAAAAGTAATAATAGCTGTGTTTTTGCAGCCGTTTCCAACGGTTGGAAGTATCAGGAGTATGCGCATTACAATAAAACCGAACGCTTTTATTGTAATGGGCATGCTCCTGATACTTCCAACCGTTGGAAATTGCTGCAAAAACAAAGCTAATATCGTACACGGTTGAATTTTACCTATAAAAGGGATCATTATGTGTGGAACAGCCAGACATTTCAGATTTTTGATTCGTTTAAAAGTCTTCAGTAACCGAAGTAATTTTCCAAAAATCAAACAATGCCAAATATATTTCTGTAAATGATAAAATAAATACTTACCTTAAAATCGCAATTTTCACAAACAATAAAATATTTTTTGCGGATTTTTTCGGTCCTAATAAAATAAATCTATATTTTCTCTAAATTTTTTCTCTAAAAGTGTAAACAATATGTAAAATATACAAATGTAAAAATGTTTAAAAAACTTCTCAACAACGAATTTGCATTATACGTAAAGTTTGAAGTAATTTAAAATATGTAATTTAATATATTGCTAAATATAATGTAATTAAAATTAATAATCTATTCTCTAGAATTAAAGATAAAACCCCCGCAAATTTTCGAAATGATTTAATCTACAAAATTCCTTGTAATGATTATTTAGGCTCATATGTGGGACAAACCTCACAATGGTTAAAGCATAGGATTAGTCAACACAAAAGCGAAATTACAACTGGTAAGCGTTCTTGTGCGTTGACTAATCAAGCAGGGTGTGTCATGTGACAGTGGCCAATATCAACTTTCTTATTTTAAATGGAAACCCCTGCATATTATTTATTTTTTGGGTCCTTCGGAAAATTCTAGACATAATTCATGTACAATGTCCCATACCTATCTTCAACTGTTTCGGAAATATTAAGTGTTTTCAGATTTATTACGAAAATTAACATTAAAAAAAGAAAATTATTTTATTTCACAAATTCGCTACATTACAGTAAAAATCTATTTCCCATTTAGCTCTTGATATTGATAAGGTAAGCAAAAACCATTGCTGCGTTCCTTTTTACTGATATGAAATTAAAAAAATACAAAGACCGTTTTGTTTATTTTCGTAAAAACTCATAGCCTTAGCAACATGTTGTCTGCCTGCAGGACAGTAGTGATCAGTGTCAGTGCTATTGTCGTTTGAATTTCGTTAACTGTACGTAATAATATCAGAAAAATGGTTCATTTAACAGAAATGCACAAAATAACCATTCTACAAATGATTGGTTATGGAGATAACACACGGACACAAATGGAAGTTTCTCGCTTATTTCACGAAAAATTTCCAAATTTGCCGCCTGTATCCCAAGGAACAATTAGCAAAACAGAAAAGCAGTTTTGCGAGCTTGGTCATGTAAGACATATTAAAAAAGTAGCTGCCAATGCAGTAAGTGATGATACGAAATTGGATATTATGCTTGAGTTTCAAGAAAACCCACATAATTCTGGTCGAAAAGCAGCCCCACTGTTCAACATTAGCCACACATCAATTTTTCGAGTATTAAAGGAAAGTAAAATGCATCCCTATAAAATAATGCCAACTCAGGAGCTCATGGAAGACGATTTCGATAGGAGAACGTATTTTTGTAAACAGATGATGGCAATGTTAGATAACAATGTGATCCAATTAGAAGATATTTTATTTTCTGATGAGAGCACATTTAGAGAATCCTCACTGGATGAGAGAGGAACATACGCAATATCCTGAAAAAGTTAATGTTTGGGCAGGAATTGTTGGAAATCACATCGTTCATTGATGAGATAAATTGATGGAGATAAATATTTAGAACTGCTCCAAAATAATGTCGTGCCAACTTTCGCAAACTTATATCCTAATCCAGCAAACCCACAAGTTCCTGCCAATACAGTATGGTTTCAGCAAGATGGAGCACCGCCTCATTTCCAAATCAATGTCCGGCAGTACCTGAACCAAATTCTTCCAAATCGGTGGATAGGGAGGCGCGGATCGACAGAATGGCCAGCACGATCTCCTGATCTGACGCCATTAGACTACTTTTTGTGGGGATATGTCAAAAGTCTTGTATACAAAACTAAACCCCTCAACTTAGATGACTTAAAAAGACGAATCACGCTTGCGATAAGATCAGTCACGCCTGAGATGTTGAGTAATGTTAGAAGACATTTCTATACCAGATTAGCATGTTGCCAAGACGTTCGCGGCGAGCATTTACTACATTGACATTAATGTTTTTTTTTTACATTATTAAGAAATAATCAGTATTACTTATTAGGTTTTTAGTGTAATGTAGCGAATTTGTGAAATAAAATAATTTTTATTTTTTAATGTTAATTTTCGTAATAAATCTGAAAACACTTAATATTTCCGAAACAGTTGAAGATAGGTATGGGACATTGTACATGAATTATGTCTAGAATTTTCCGAAGAACCCAAAAAATAAATAATATGCAGGGGTTTCCATTTAAAATAAGAAAGTTGATATTGGCCACTGTCACATGACACACCCTGTATAATTTTTTTTTTGAATGCGCATTTAAAAATACAAATCGACGTGTCCAAGCGCTTTTCCCAATACACCCTCATTTATTTGTTATCGAATTTATTCCATTTGGCTGTTCCACACTGTAGAAGTAATTGCATCAATTTTTAAGTATTACGAGTGTAGAATGTACCATTTCAAAATGCATGCATACTCATAAAGTTATGTACGTTTCTGGTAGTAGTATCTGTATGATCGTAATATTTAATGCTAGATCGTGTTACTAGGCTTTTATTATTGGGCAATCAAACGAATACACATGGTAGTACATTTTATCGGTGTTAAAAAAGGAATAATTTGTATATGTTCAGTTTCATCTAGTAAAGGAATCTCGTCTCCCACATTAGGCGTCTTCTCGGTGAAGAGTATTGGCGAAATAAAGATATAATATTTCATAATAGCGCTTTAAGCCCGTAATTTGCAGTAAATATCAAAAAAATATATTAAATAACCAATTTGTGTATCGTATGAAGGCGTTACATATGACCTTTTTCCATCTAATTTAGAACAAATTACTTACTAAACATTGTTTGCTCAGAACTGTTAATATATGTTAACAATCAATACTTATGAAATAAAATACTTTTTTTCTTAAAATTTCTCAAACGAAATAAGCATACTTTTCCATACATTCGGAGTTATCTTACAACATCTTATTTCGTGACCTTTTGTATTCTCCAAACAAGCGCGAGGCGGCAAAAAAGGAGCTGTTAAAAATCACAAACAAAATTGATATTCCCATTAATGCAAGGCGTGTTTACATGAGCGAGCATTATCAATTTCTTGTTGCTTCTTTTCTTCTCGGATGGTTCTAACATTGCTGCTCGTTAACGCCGAGCAACGGCACCCAGCAGCCAGTTTATTTTGATCTCCTTTCAAAGGAATAGAAAAAAATGAAACGAGAGAAACGTAAGAAGTTGAAGAAAGGAGGAGACGATAGGAGGAGAATTCCGATCGCCGTTTTTCACAGAAATATTCAAGATAAATGTTTACATTGCGATTGGGGCCAATTAGCGTACCAGACAGCCGCCTGTTTATTAGCCGTTCGACCGTGATGGGATAGGGAGATCTGATCACCTCCCTTTAATTCTAAGAGTCCTGATAAAGCAGTTGTAAACATAATAATCTGATTTTTTTTTATAAATAGGAAGATTGGTAAAATATATTTTGAATTTATTACAATCTGTATTTAAATAATCACCTGCAGGCGTTGTTTTTACAATAAAGGACGAGGCATATTTTAATTTCTGCTATTAAATCATTACAGCAAAAATTTTACTGAAAAGTTGCAGAAATTAAATCAAGTCTAGAAAGGCTGAAAAGAAAATTAGAGATTTGAATGTATCTCCAAAAGCATTTCTAATTTTGGATGAACATGGAGGACATAATGGCTAACCATATCTCCAAGAAGTTTAATTTGCTGCCAATGATAGTACGAGGATGTATTGATATCCAGTTAGCCTAGACCGTTTTCGTAGTTAAAGAAAATATTGCAATACTATAGCAACAAAAAATAACATGTTAGGAGTATCAGTGTAATGTTTCATCATTATGTACCTGTATTTACTATTCACATATACTTAATAGCCTTGGCGATAGATGTCCTTAATATGTGACCGTAAAAATTGGATTACAACCTTCAAAAGGAATAAATTTTCCATTGAAGATGATCACCTATCGGGAAAGCCAGTTTTTCAGTGCCCGTTCCCGAAAATATGGATGCAGTTCATCACATGATTTTCTCAGACTGTCGAGGAATTGGGCTAAAACGAATATCTGAGGTGCTGAATATTTCATAAGAACGTGTCCATCGTTCACATCAATTTGGAGAAGAGAAATATTTCTGCAAAATAGATCCCAAAATGTTTAAATGATGACCAGAAGCGTACAAAGATGAAACCATTGCATATTCCATCTGTACTCGGTTTGAAAATGATGCACACTTCTTAAACTGTATTGTTACTATGGATGAAACTTGGGTACATTTCTACGACCTAGAAATAAAGCAACAATCGATGAAATGCAGACACGCTGGTTCTCCAAGGTCTAAGAAGTTTTGTGTTCAAAAATCTGTTGGAAAAGTTCTTGCTTCAGTTTCTTGGGATTGCCATGGTATAATCATGATTGATTTTCTGGATAAAGGTAAAACAAAAAATGGGAATTATTATTCGAGGTTACTGACCACTTTATGAGAAAAAATTGTCATGCAAAGAATTCGTGATTTAGGGTTCAAACTACTCTCCCCTCACCCTCCTCATTCACCAGATCTGGCTCCATCCGATTTTCATGTCTTTCCTCGACTAAAAAAAGTTTAAAAGGTCGTACATTTTCTTCCAACGCGAAAGTGATTGAAGCTGTGGAGAAAATTCGTCGTAATGTTGAATAATAAAATATTTTAACTTTCAAGTTTTATTTGCTTGTATAGTAGGCTAAGAATTGGTGTGCTGTCTCAGACTACTTATTCAAAAAATATGGAAAAAAATGTGGTCCAAAGTAGATAAACTGCAAGTGGTGAAAATGATTTCTGCAACGTACTGAATTAGACCAACACAGTGTATTGCTTTATTTGTAGATAACTGGATTCAGCAGTAAAATTCACATCAACTCTCCGTTGTCTCAAGAAATGCAGCCAGCAATTCTTTCTAACAGAAACAGAAATAGGCTATATTTCAGTTTCTGAACATTGATGAAGCCTCTGTGATGTTTCCTAGGAGATATGCACCTGTAATCTTGCCCTTTTTGACTGATAGTATACATGTACCTGTTTGTACCGGTAGATTTTCATCATTTTCATAAATTTTGGAGTTGGGGACCCATGGGAGGTGAATTTTGGTTTTTTTTTTCTATGGACTATAGACGCCAGGGTTAGAAAAAAAGGAAATAGCCTCAAAAAAGAAAGAGTTTTCTTCAATACTATGGCATGTGTCGAAAGAAATCTTCAAAAGAGTTCTGCAGGTTACTCTTTTAACGAATCTATTAGGAAATACTCCTTGACAAGAAGAGAATATTTTAGTTAATTGGATATTAGCAATGCCTACAAAGAGCTTGACTGTAAATAGAGATTCCTAAATGATTCTACCTCTCTTCACTGCGACCTGTGGGATCTATTGTGAGTACCTTAATCTTTTAGTCCCAATTGATCTGCAGACATCTGAAGAAGTGTAGGATTTTCTTAAGAGTTATAGTTCTATTGTTAGCCCTACGTGCTCCTGTTTGGGGTAGTGGAGCCTCTGCCAGGCCTGCGCCTTGCAGTGACACATAATGTGTTCCATCGTCTAGCTATGTTCCAAACAGAATCGACAGTTCATCACAATATGAATGTTACTATAATTAAAAGTAAATAACAGAGCCATCTGCTTTCGAGATAAAAATACTTTAACTCCGGGCAGCACATGTTTTGCAGATTTTAAGAAACGCCATAAAATATTCAACACATTGACAAGTGTGTACCATTGACTAATTGAAGAACTTTCTTTTGAGATGGTCGATGAAGCCTTCAGAAAATACAGCTTAATCTACAATGTTTGGAGACCGATGGGGTTGAATGTATTTTATTATTTCCTTTAAAAAATTATTGCCACCGCCTTTCATCTCCTTAGAACTTGATTAAAAAAAAACATGACAATACTTAATTATTCGGACCTATAAGCCCTCGAAACACGTGTCCCACATAATTAGTTCAATGTTGTGGTGTTGGTGCAACCGATTTTTTTATCAGTATCGTAGCAGTCCTTGAAATCACAGCGGCAAAAGAGCATTCATTCTAAGTTTCAAATAAATTCAATCATAAAAATATTATTTTGCCACCCTCCTTTCGTACTTTTGGGGGGAGTGGAATTTCGAAAAATCGTTTCTTGAATGACGCCTACAATATAAAATCAACATTTCGCCGAAATTTCAAATTTCTACCCCTAACGGTTAAGGCTACGCGTTAATATGTCAATCCGGAAATATATATTAAAAAAAATTATATAATAATGACTCCACAAATTACCCTAAATACTTCTAGTTGGATAATCCCCTATTAGACTCTACGGCTTCGTTATTAGGAACAATTAGATTTGCAAACGCCGACTTAACATGTCATATAAAGTTTGACATTGACAGCTTGTCAAATTAAATGGTTCAAGTGGGCTGAGTGCCCAATATTGCAGTAAGTTAAAGGTAGTGTTGACAAATTAAAAGGTAACAATTCAAAATACATTGTTACTGTCTGATCCAAAAGTGGAGGAATTTTGGGGCCTGCAAAGTCTAAAGAAGATTTTTAAGAGAGTAATTCGAGCAGATTTTTTATTTTTGTAAAGTTTGATGATGTTCAAGTATTGACAATAAACATTATTAACTATCGAATTAGTTGGAGCTTATAGAGGCTATTGGAAGCAAAATAAATGTGGCAGAGCTTGAAGAGTTCAAGCCACGTTTTCAGAAAAAATTAAACAGAAACTGAGATCCTAAATAATTACTTTCTGAAGAAGACATGCTTGCAAAATTTGTTTTAAGAAACGGTACTTTTCTGGATGCAGTAAAAATATTTTACACACTGTTGTTGGAGATAACCCACCTCTCGAGTTGTACAATCTGTCAAATTAAATCATGAACCAAATTTTTAAAACTTGTCTGGATACAAAAGGACTTTTTGCCACCACCTTCTAAAATTGCTGTCCACAACTAGCACTGCATGGAGTTCGTCCTTCTTAAGGACTCTACTCGAGGCAGTTATAAAGATGATAAAGACAAAAACTGTTTATTTGAAACCTATTCTGTGAAATAATTGCATTGATGATGGCTCAAAGTTTTATATTCAACCAAATATTAAAAACAAGCACTATTTTTAATAGATGAGAGTATGAAATTATCTGCAAAAAGAAATACATGATACATTAAAGACCATGAACTAATAAAACACCAAATTATCCTAAAAGGATTATTTCCAATTTATGCTTCAATTGCACGTCGTTTGGTGGCGTTACCGCCTTAACAGCATTAGCCAGGCATGTAGTGGATGCGTTATTATGAACCTCTTTTCCCCGTTTTACTCCTACACCTCCTCCACTCATATCCGCATTCGCTTTTGCGAGCACAGCGTCGCCTACTACACATGTAGTAATTAATTTGGTAAATTATCAAGTGGCAGGAGGGTTGTCTGCAGCATGATGGGCCTCACTTCGGATAGAGTAGTCTCTCTACTCAACCTGCATGATGGATTACATCCATTTCATTTTCTATCCTGCTGCTTGAAGCTGGCATGGATCATTTACAAGCCATCAAATTATAATACTGTTGTGTATAAATTCCAGAATGTAGAGGTATATTAGATGTAATGCCTATCCATGTTCGCATAGTATATTATTATTATTATATAAATACCTTATTTGTTTTTAGTGGATGTCTACTAACGTTATTGATTAGACAAACTCATCTCGAATGCATGCCATTTCAAGTATAAGACGTAACACAAGAACTTGTCTCACCACTCACACACATTCCATCTCTGTTTATAACACGTTCTCTATCCCCTATCCTTTGCAAACTTACAAAATCCTTTAACCTCTAGAACGGTGGCGGAATTGCAACGAACGTCTTAGCCGGAATTGTTAAATTTAATTACTGATACTTGGAAGTTATCGCGACGCCAAGATCTGACATTTCGATGGCACCACCCCAAACATAACTCGAGAATGCAGTTAGCGATTAGACTATCTTAACAGTTGAGAATCTCGACAAAATATCGCGAATAATAATGTAGGGAGGGTGTACGATGCAAAGCAAGGATGAAAACAAGGAGAAAAAGAACCGAGGGAGGTGAGGAGAAAGTGAATGATTGACGCGTTCTACTACAGAGCAGCGAAGACTTCCTCCTGCACTTTGACGGTTTACTAATTAACAAAGTTGCTGCAGGGTATAAAGAAAATGAGATAGAAACACAGGGTTTTTTTCCCGCACAAAGGTTACTGCAATGTCTGAGGAAGTAAGGATCTGTTCGTGTAAATTGAATTACTAATGAAACAGAATGCGAAAAGGAAAGATAAAATTAAATTTGGATTTAGGATTTATTCTCCGGCGTGATAACATCAGAATAACGACAAAACATTCAATTGGAAAGAAGTTCCAGGAAAACCAATCATGTTTTCTTTATAAATACGCATAATTCTTTTTTATTTTTATGGAAATAATTTTATTCAATTCAATTTAGTACCAATTTTTTAGAGTTTTCCCATTTCCAACTGTAAAATTGGTACAATCAAATTCATCATTCAAGTGATCATTCTTGAATCTCCAATTCTAAATGAAATTAGACAAATAATTGATTACACTGGACAACAACCAAAATGTATCTAAAATAAATCTTCTCGAATAGTAGCTACAAAGCGAAGAGATTAGTCAGTCGAAGTTAGTGAGTGTGGTAAGATTACTTTGTGGGTCTATTACTCAATCGATAAAACAGGCATATCAGCTTTACTTCGGTTGCAAAATAGGGGATCAAGATAAGCATGAATCGCCACATAAATCATAAAAAACGATCTATGCAGTTTGCTGTTCCAATGATCTGGAAAAAATCTGCAAAATCATGTTAATGGGTGCTATTTCTCGTCTTGGGCAAGCTTCAGAGATATCCATGAAGAAAAATCGGTTATTAATTATCCATATATACCATATGCCATGAGACCTATGTGTGTCCAATAGTGGCGAATTTCTTATTCCAGAACCCCCAGAAAGGTTCATTTAAGAATTAGATAACAGCGATATAGCGGTTTGTGAAGAAGAAATGTCATCAACATTCAATCATTTTCGTCTTCAGCGCCCCAAAATTAACAAAAAAAAAATGTCCTCGCTGTATAAATTGTAATATAAGCCCAGAAATCCGCCCATAAAGCCACCCTCCCCCTTACCAAAAAAAAAACCAAGTGTTTTGCCGAATATTTTACCAACACCATAGTGATAATGATGTTAACAATGCAGTAGCTGCCACTAAAGCTAGTATATGTCAGAATCTTGCAAGTAGCCACTACCAGCAGATTCTATACATTTAGAGCAGCCACTTGACATCAGTTTCTTTTGTCTTATGAGCACTTAAACTTATCGCAAAAAGTCCAAAAGAAACAGTTTACAGATTTACTGTAGAAGCTTTGGTTAGGAATTTCTAGAAGTGAAATTTGACCTCAGGTCTTCGATCTACCGAATTATCGTTTTTTGTGTCAAAAAGATCGTTGGTCGTGAATCTATTGGAGTCTACTGGAGAAAATTCCACCTCTAAATGGACGAAAAATAAGACTAGGCCAACAGACCGCATGTCAACTCCTGAAGAAACTCATAGATCAAACCAGCTACAGTCTCAAAAAGTAAAACAAAATGAATTAAAAAGCACGCCTTCTAATAAATTGGAAAGCATATTTACCACCCATGAAGAGGAATTGCCATTATCTATATTGAAAATTAAAATACCAACCACAACCAAATATCCAGATTTGATCTAAAAAAAGACCATCCCAACTTGATTCCCTCAGTTTTGCATTTTTGCTGTGGGTTTGCCATATATCTGGTTCTAAAGACGATAATTATGAGTGCTCTTGCGTACCTGCAATTTAAATGCAATTTCTAATGCCAATATCATACCTATAGAGGTCGAAACGCATGGATATTTTTGTATTAAGAGTTCTTATTCTCCCTCTTATTATATAGAAATATCATTAATATGCTTAATTTTTTATGGTTTTCAATATTCACTTTGATCAAAGTTTATTTGAATATTATTATTTTAAGTTTTTTAAGTTAAACATGGTGCCGAAGTTTACCAATCCTACGGGCTACTTCAACACAAAATTTAAAATGAAACATATTTGTAAACATGTCAAGTTTTCCGGATATAGCGGTATCAAAAGCTGGGGCTTCGAATGGTGTAATGGCATGATTGTCTAATAAATTTTTCAATGATTTAACTTCAAATTTTAGTTAATTTCACGCTTGCAAACAAGCTCTAATCTATAATTTTTAAATGGACTACATAATTTGTACTTCTTTGACTCATTTCCTTTAGTGGTGACATATTCTAGAGTCATGCCTTGTTATCTATGACCAGCTGCATAGTGTTGTCTCCACACTATCATACTAACCCAGGTTCAAAGTTATACGAGATCTAAACTATAAACATTTACTTTTTTGGGCGCCTTTGTGATGTCTTTTTCGGGCACAAAGATCTATGGCATGGCGTGTACTTATGCTTGAGAGTCTTTTTAGAGATCGAGTTTCGGGTTTGGATAAGCAATTCACCATTCCATAACTTAGCATGCTTCTGACTCTCTTCTGACAGTCATTTCAAATCTTTAAATTGATTTTTTTATGCTTGAATTTGTCCAGATGTTATTCTCCAGGTGGAGGTGCTTTCGTTTACTTTCTCTTATTGGACTTCTTTCGTGACTTGGTTTTTGAGAATGCTAAAGAGAGATTTCGGTTCAATGAAATACGCATTGGCATTAGCATATTTATGATAATGATCTATTACCTATATTACAAAAGTAAGGACCTTATGCGTGACCTTGAGTCTATGGACCATGAAGTACAAGTGTATTAATTCTAGAAAAGTGTTTCCAAATTTTGAACTGCTTAGACTGGATCAGTATATGATTCATTTTCACACAAATTCTACAAGAGAGGTCTTAGCATGTCCGAAATCCCATTGTAACCATTGCAGGTCTCGCTTGCCCTTGATTTCCATATCAATTTTCCAAAGTTCTATATCGTTCTGACTTAAATTAACAACATAAAAATGGAGTGGCGAATTCAGGTTAGAAATATCTTCATTTAAACAAAGATAAATATGATTAATTAATTTTTTATGTATGAATAAAATTACAAACTACACAGACACTAAGTTCTATAAATAAATCATAAATTACCCCTCTAGAATATATTAACATAAGCTACATATTTACCACAAACATTGACTGCCGGTTAGAATATTTACATTCACACGCAAACCTCATACATACACAAACCATTAATTCTAACCGATTTAGAGCTTCCCATCAACCATTTACTGCATCCATTCTTATAAATCAATAGCAATATAAAAGATTACTACGCAATGCAATGGTTATATGAACGAAAAAAAAAAGAAGAGGGTCCTATGAACCTTAATTTGCATAAGTTCCGCTGTCATCCTCAATAGACTTAATGAACCGGGTAAATCTGAATCATCATCCCTCCTAGTGGAACATCAATAACGGAGAAAATAACAATTACCAGATGATAGTGACTGTTCTTATCCATTTAGGTTATTAACGCACTAACGTTGGAGCATAAAGAAGAGTATATTAATAACGGATATAGCAAGTTGTTTTCCCTCACATCCTTGCCAAGCTTTTTCTCCTATAAATATAAACAGGATAAGCCGAGGAGCTTACTTTTTTTCGACTCTTTTATTATGCCTTGGATTGAAGCTAAACGTTAGCACTATTATTATTTGTCATATGGTTATATATATTGTATATACAGGGTGAGCTTCTGCTTCATTTTAGAAAAATTCAGTACAGTTTGAACGGCCGGAAGGTGTGTTGCTCTCCGCTAGACAAATATACTGCATGGCATGGAAACTGCAACACCAAGAAGGGGTGCGAATTTTTTGACCAAACTTGGTAGAAACGTATAACTAGTGAAAGGCAATACTTGATTAAAATTTTGTTGCGATAGATCAAGTGGTCATGGCACATCTAACACTTCATTCAGTTTTTGCTGACATTAATGTGTGGTGTATTTATTGTATGTTTCAAATTAATTTCAACGGTTTTGTCTTATTATACCCTTGTTTAACGTGTTTAAAGAGTTTTATTATGCCTAGAGTGCGGCAACGTGGAAATTATCGCCAATTAAGCGAATTCGACAGAGGTCGAATTGTTGGTTTGCGAGAAGGTGGTTTTTCATGCAGGAAAATTGCAAATCGCCTTAACCGGAAACAATCCACCATTATGCGTTGTTATCAATCATGGACTAGGGAGGGTCAGGAAAGACGCCAAAGAGGAACCGAAGGACCAAGAAGAACTAATGAGATATAGGACCGCCACCTTCGCCTAATGGCACTAAGAGACAGGTTCTCCAGTACCAGATCAATTGCTGACGTGTGGTTAGGTAATCAAGGTCGTCCTTCGAACCGTTTATCGTCGAATTAAGGGTTTCGGCTTACAATCTTATCGTCCACATCTTGTGTTACCACTTACGGCTCAACACCGACAGCAACGTTTGGAGTGGTGTAGATTGCGAATGCATTGGATCGTGGAGTGGCATAAGGTGGTGTTCAGTGATGAATCTCGATTTTGTCTAGGGATGCATGAAGGCCGTATGAGGGTCAGACCAAGACGTGGGGATCGTCGTGATATTCAGTTTTCCGTTGAAAGCCATGTGCATCGAGCAGTGGGTGTTATGGTATGTGGTGCTATAGCATATGGGAGTAGGTCTCAGTTGGTATTCATCCAAACCACCATGAACGCCCAGCGTTACATTGATGAGGTGGTAGAACCCCATATTCTCCCATATCTTCAAACGCTCAAAGACCCACTTCTCCAGCAGGATAATGCCCCTACCACATAGCGAGAATTTCCATAGATCGCTTCGAAGAGGCTCATGTCAATATCTTGCCATGGCCACTCAAATCCCCCGACCTCTCGCCAATAGTACGTGTGTGGGACATTATGGGACGAAAACATATGAATTTAGCCAATCCTCCGCAGACACTAATAGCTCTCCGGCATGAATTACAGGTTGCTTAGGACACCATACCCCAAGAGGATATTGACCACCTAGTCGAATCAATGCCACGAAGAGTGAGGGTGTATGTAATTAATAGGGGTCAGTCTTTTGATTTTTTCTTTGAAATTTTAATCAATTATTGCCTTTGACTAGTTATACGTTTCTACCAAGTTTGGTCAAAAAATTCGCACCACTTTTTGGTGTTGCAGTTTCCATGTCATGCAGCATATTTAGATTTTGCGAAATTTTAAAACTTTTTGTTGTTTGAAAAACTTTATCGACATCTTGTGTGCCAAGCATTGCTGGTTGTTATAGTTTGCTATAGTCATAAGGCATTCTATTACGACTGTGGCGACAGCCACCAATGTATGGTAAATATATTTTAACATTTCAATTTTTGCAATAAAAATAAATGATATCCTACAAGCGTGTGAGTTGAGACAGTGTCTCAAGTCCCTCGCAGTTATTATAATGGCCATTTCTTAAACATTAAAACTTTGATCTCGAAAAGCTACGATTAGCCATTGAGGAAAGGAGAAGGAATGGAAAACCATACCGAAGACTATCTAAAAAATATTCAATATCTGCGGCGACTATTCAGAGAAAAGTAAACAATCTCCAAATTGCTTGTCACTGGGGATTTCCTATTACAGGGAATTACTTGAAAACCTTAGTAAAGTCATATCTAGATAGACAGGGTGTGCCAAAATTTCCAAAGAAAAATTGGCCAGGTAAAGACTGAGTATATGCTTTTTTAAATAGATATAGGCAGATTTTAAGCAGTCGTTGGTGTAAGAGCATCAAAAGAGCAAGAGCCGGAATTAATTCCACTACAGCAAACTCATATTTTGACAAACTCGAAAAAAGTCTCGAAGAGATCGAATCCCATCTGATAGTGAACTATGAGGAGACTAATATTACAGATGACCCTGGAAAAACTAAAGTAATTGCACGACGTGGGTCGAAATATGTCCATCGAATTTTAGGCTCGTCCAAAGCTAATCACTCAGTAATGTTTATATAGTATATAAGGCAGAGAATCTATATTCAACTTGGCCAACAGGAGGGCCACCCCAGTTGGTTCAATATAATATTGTTTGAAGATTGGTTCTTAAACGTTGCATTGGTATTTTAAAAAATTTTCGGTACAACAACCAAAGGCCCTCATTGGAGATAATCTTGCTAGCGACCTAAGCATAAATATTATTCAGATCTGTCTATAATACAATATAAGATTAATTTTGCTTCCCCCGAATGCGACCCATGTTTGTCAACCATTAGATGTCGCTTATTTCAAACCACTTAAATCGACTTGGCGTACCTATCTTTTAAAGGTTAAGAACAAGGGGACTGTCTCGAAAGATGTTTTTCTGGGGCTGATAAAGCAGTGTCTTCAAAAACTTGATTAAAATGGTAAAATTGACCGAAAAATGGTCTTGAAAAGACTTTCATCCGATGGAAACGTTGCACTTGCTCAACCAGACAATGCTATAATCGATAATGCCTTTGAAATATTTTTGAAGAATTTTCACAGCAAAGAAACGAAATTTCGAAAAGTCCCAAAACAAAAGCTGAATGTCAGCGCGGGTGCCAGCATAACAAACATGGAAGTTCAACGCCAAGAAAATCAAGAAAAATCGACAGCATCAACGTCAAAAAGTCCACAATCCAAAAAGAAACGAAAACTAAGTCTTTCAGACTCCAGCGAGAACCATGCCCAAGAAGAATCTGTCGATTGAAATAATCTTCTTTCTTCTCTTCTTTTTTTCCTACAGCGCTCAAGCAAATAAAACGGTGAAAAAAAATGCATTGGTCAAATCCTGGAGGTCGAGGAAGATGGTGTATTCGTTTGTAAATTTTTAAGAAAAAGTTCATGTTTTAAAAATATTTTTGTTTTCCCAGAAGTGCCCGATATAGAAAAACTATAGGAAATAGAAAAATAATAACACGACTAAACGAGGCAGGCATAAATTTTCAGTCGAAATTTATTTTTTCTTTGTTTATTAAATTTAGATTTAAGTTTTGTAGTTCTACGTCCTGTTAGCCAAACAACTCATTCCAAAGAAAGATTTCTTGTATATTTTTGTATTTTTTGTCTACATATTTTTTAAAGAACCTTTTACGTGTCTCAAGTCGCACTAACAGTTTCTAACTTGAGTGGAGACCCTTAAGACACCGTTGTCTCAAGTCACCCGGAAAGGAGGGTGACTTGAGACAGTCAAAATTTAAAAGGCAAAATAAGTATCGAGGTCAGGAGTCAAATTTTTTCATAGATATCGTCGACTGAATGTGAAAATTGTCTCAAGTCACCCGAATTCACGGTATCTTATGCTTTATTTGAATGTCTTCTGCATATATAGGGTGGTCCTTAAGTTCGTCGAAAAATTTTAAGGTACGATTTCTTGGGTAATCTCGAGAAAAAAGTTCCTATAAACATATGTCCTAAAGTGTTCCCTTGCAGAGATACAACCTGATTTATTTCGCACAAAAAAAAATTTATTTCAAAAAATGTAAGAAACGGTTGGTAAGGTACTGTTGAAAATGACCACCAACAGCTAATATGCAGGCTTCTATCCTGCTGTGCAATTGCACACTCACAAACTGAAGAAGTCCGGGAGTGTTTCGAATTGTTTCGCATCCAACAATTGTGCGATTTCTAAGGTCATCGAGATCTTGAATTGGCGTAGTATAAACAAGGGATTTTAAATGTCCCCACAGAAAAAAATCTAGAGGGTTCAAATCAGGTGATCTTGGAGGCCACGGCTGATTCGGAACTTCCACTCCTCGACCTATCCATCTATTCGGATACCTATTTAAAAATTGCCGAGCTTGTAAACTAAAGTAAACTCTATTTTTGTTCCCAATTCGTGTTTTTCCCACGTCTTTATTTTCTCATAACTGCTAAGATTTTGTTTGGTGCAATTATTCCTACAGCCTCTTCTTTTCAGTTTCGTTTACATGGTTCCCAATATTTCTACTTTTTTGGACTATTTCTTCCTCTAGCTCTCCCTTCTTTCCCAAGATAATATTATTGGTAATTGTTTTATTCGGCTCTTGACAAAAAAGTTTCCCCTTTGCATGAAATTTAAAAACAAAGTCATTTAGAAACTAAACATATCAAAGTATGAATGTTCATTGCAAATTACCACTTCTAATATGACACCATTAACCCTAAACACATCGCAATATATACAGAATAGTACTTGCAATGTTTATATCGCAAAATGGCGGGCTAATCGGTCGTTTTCACGCTTCGAGAGGTCCGCGCGTTTTTGATGTAAAATAGGGTTTCAAAAGGGGGGTTTTCCGGGGACTGCGGCAGTAACGTTGAGGACGGAGAAACGCGGTGTAGCTTAGCGAAGAAGACGAAAAAAAAAGATAACAGATGGGGGTTTTGCTAAATGGCTGAGAATTTCTCCGAATAAATTGCTATATTTTTTTTGTCCCTGAGTTCCCGCGAGTTCTCATGAAGAAGATTTATTTCGCGCTTAATGATTTCTAAATAGAAGATTATATATACTCATCTTAATTTTAAATGGTCTAGGGACATTTTATTTTTTTACCGCTTCCTGTTTCTTGTATATTTAAGCGTAAAAAAAGTTAAGTTAGAATCGAGATTTTGCCGTTTTATTTCTGGAATTCAACTTGAACAGTTGATGATGCGAAACCGTTGGCCTTTCAATATCGACAGGGTAGCTTAGAAGGTCGAAATAATATTGGACTATCGCCAAGAAATATAGATAGTTCTATCAGTCGTGTATAATGGTGCCCCGCGAAATAATATTCTAGGTATTTAGAGTTACAATATTGGGCATTATTCTATATAATGAAGTTTTGGCAAACGATTTACGTAAGGAAATTACATTTCGCGGTCTTATTTTCGACATAATAGTACAATTAAATGCGAGAATGATGTTTTTCCTTTAATAAAATTGCAGTTTTTGTTGGAAGATGATGGGTTAAAAAACATGAATGCAAAACTTATAAGGGCAGAATTTTTGACTCAATTTAATTCACGATAATCGTATTGTAGATCGACATTTTTTAACAGAATGAGCAAGACAAACGACCTATAAGAATTTATGATTATTTAAATAGAATTGCTTTCTACATATTAACACGCCTCGTAGAAAACAATTGACTAACACTGAAACGGGTTCAATTCGCAAAGATAGCAGCAAATTTGAGCAGAATCTATCGTGTAATTCACAGTTTCTTAGATAAAGACGAAATTTACTGAAAAGCAAATCTAGAAGACCCAAAAAACGTGAACGTTGCTCAATTTTAAGGTGTGCAAACTTGGCAATGACTGCTAAACAAATAGCACACTCTGTTAAAAATGTCAATCTACAATATGATTATCGTAAATTAAATTAAATGAGGCATAGGCAGATGGATGGTGGCCTATGCCTAGCTCGGACAATTCGTGAATTGTTATTCCCGCTAGATATCTCGATCTGCTATGTGAGCAAAGTGGGAAGTAGTATCTGCTGTACCGACTTGTGTTGTGTAGTGCCTTGCGGTGTGGTACTTCCAACCTTGCTCACTAGAGGGCGTACGGTTGGAATTAGTCCAAGGTCAAATTAGTCGGAGGTATTATACAAATAAGTTGAGAGGTGAAAGGCGATGAAATTAGATCTTGCATTCGGAGTTGCGCTGATGAGACCTGAAAGGTCGAAACCACGTGGCCCGCTTCTAATGCTTGATCTCTTTTCATTGCATTCGTCCGCAGGGTGAATTCCAATAATATACCACGAGCGTCTGTTACAGGCATTTTTTTTGGTTTTTATATTGAGCAGCTAATCATTTCATTTCCAAAGAACCAGCCCAACAATTAAAAATCAACCACCATGACCAACATGACATAAAAACAACGTCCCATGTCACACACAATGTCATGCATACAACCCCCTTCCCCCTTCCTCGCCCTTCCCTATAAGTTATAACAATATCTCGCAAATTGAATTTCCAAAATTATAAAAAGAAACAATGAATTTCACATTGAAGATTCATTTTACAAATTTCACTGTAACAAACAATCTGGCAATAAATTTGTTTATGTTTTAAAATCTTCAACGATATCTTGCCTATGAAAGATTAGATTCAAGATTAGATTCACTCAATTGTTCTTGCAATAATGCCATGGTTTCACGTCATCTTGTTTGACCTTAATTATGCGCTATTTTTGAAGAAATATGAACCGATAATTCCACCAACCCATAAACCACATCAACACCGTTGTATTGTTTGAAAATGATGGCAGCTCTTGAACCTTCTCGGTTTGATCTTCAACAATTTTGATTATTGTGGTAGCCATTAAGTCATAAATGAGTCTTATCTCCAAACAAAGTTTTAGTCGAAAATAGTGAATCTTTTTCAAGCTTTTCAAGTGTCTAAAGACTGAAGGGGTGGCAAATCACTTAAATTCCTGCACGAGTAGTATTTTGTATGCTATGCCAAGTTGCTGCATATGATAAGCCAGGCTGTTTATCACGGTCATTGCATACAGTCAGTCAGCTTCTGCTGCTATATCTTCTTTATTAATAATAATAATAATAATTTTTTTTTAATGTGGTGGGTGCTTAGTTGCAGTGACGTCGTACTAAACTTGAAGAAAACGAAAAAAATTTCTGATTACAGGAGATCATACATGAGTACAATTATTTATCACTAAATCACTAAAAAAAGCCAGAATTTATTAGAGAGCCATCAATACGCAAAACGACCAGGATGATGTTCAGCCTGCCCAACACCTTTATTCAAGTTCTGTTCAAGAATTTGCAAAATGGTTCCTCGATGATATCCCAATATTAGCTGTAGATTGGAAAGAAACCACACAAAAGTCCTTTAATTAGATAGCCGTTGGCTTGATAAACCGCCGAAAATTAAGGAAATACTATAGTATCATGTGTTGGATTCTCGGCGACGGCTAAACTAGAGGATTCAACTGTCTGATACAATGAAATGAGCCTGACCATCTCAAGGTTAAACCCTGCCCTTGTCATCTTGCAAAGGTCTCTCTGGTGCCAGATAGTATTGATTGAGTATGGCTTCAAATGTGTTTCTGATATCTTCTCTAAGGCCATAACTTGGAGGAAGTTTCAACATCAGCTAGACGATGCTACATACCTATATAAACAACCATTGAGAAGCGTAATTGCATCAATCAAATATTTTGATTTAACAAGGTTTCCGTGGAAGGAACCCTAAGCCAAATGAAAAAGAAGTGTATACTGATATTGTTTATGAAAACATCTGGAGATAAAGTACTGAGCAAGTTAAATAACGTCCTAGTGGGTAAGAGATTTTTTGCTACAATAGATATGGACCATTTAGGACCGGTCCCTATAATTTTTTTTTTATGTGGTGGGTGCTTAGTTGCAGTGACTCCGTAAGCTGTATTACTTGTCTGACTATCACTGCACATCTTGCGGTGTAGTTTAGTGTGTGTAAGTTGTGTTTTAAATGGCTTTGTGACAGCATTATATCGCCTTTTATGATGCCGCGCTGTTAATCACTTTGCTCCCAACAGCGAATGGCAAGTCGATCCGGGATTAAACTCAGAAAAAATGTCACCGTCCCTCCAGAGAATTGAACCCCGGCGCCTATCGTCCTCTCACAACAATAGTCAGTCGCCTAACCACTGCGGCCATCGACCCGTTTTAATAATAATAATAATAATAATTTCGTCCCATTATGCACATGGCGTAAGAAATCGTCAATAAATATATACTTATGGATAAACAGCACAAAGTTAGTAAAATACAAAACACAATTCATTTTCTGTCAAGCTTTTCATTTTTTGAGGTAAACATTGAAATAAACAAGATTTTTTAATTTTGCTTAAGCCTGTCCTAGATCGAAGCAGATGAGAGGATTTAGCACCTCTAGTGCGATAGCTGTCTGCTAATTCGTACTTACTAAAGAAGTCAGAATAGTTATTATGGACAAACAATGCACATTCGAGCACATAAATACAAGGCAAGGTAAGTATTTTACAATTTTTAAAAATGTCTCTACATGAGTCTCTTGGTTTTAGTCCGTATACTGCTCTAATGCAAGCTTTTTGTCCTAGCTAGGTGCTGAATGTTGTCTATTTGGAATCCTAACAGCTCCAGTAACGCAAACTGGGTTTCAAATTTTATCGATGGTGAATTGTGCATTCGCTAGCTTACTAACCTGGGATGCCAATCGTAAGCAGAATTTGTACTCGTATGTACTTGCACGACTGTTTTTCTAGTATTTCATGTTTTGGCCCAATTTTGCACAAGCCCTCTTGGTGTTCTTTCCCAAAACAACTCAGCTTTTGTCCTGTCAACATTCTTCCTTTCTAGCTAACAAAATTTGATCTTCTCCATTAAGACCACCCTCTTCAACTCTTCAAAAACCCCACTCATAGTTTCTCTAATTTCTAAATTAAAGTCTCAATCACTCCTGATGACAAAATTGATGTTTTATGTCAGAATGAAGAGTGCAATTTTTAAATTGTACAAAAGCAGTGTTGTGGTATTATCTTGTATCAAGGCTGCCAACAGTTTATCTTTGACCTGGTTAGTTAACTTGACTGAACCTTGCCTTTGGCTATGCTTTGGTTGTCCATGGATCAATTTTACTTCAGGCCAGTAAGATACCACTTAACTGATTATTGCATTAACGAACTCTCAGTCATCAGCCTCCTTATTTCACAATGACTTTAGCAAAACAAACTTTATCATTTGGCCTTTATAAAACTATACTCGTGATTCTTTTGTGTTTAATTGCATGGTAATTAAGTCTACTTGATAGCAGCTAATGCTGAATCCAGTGCAGATTTCGAAACGAGATACTCCTTCTTCTTACTCGTCTTCCATTGGTAGGTTTCACACATTACCTCGATAGGAACCAACATCTTCAGCAGATACTTGATAGATTTTGCCACCCACTTCAACAGTTGTGAATCTTTTTAGTTGTCTATCTTGTCGTGGAGTTTTCTGTACATTCTAGTTTTGACTAATCAAAACTATTTCAGTATAGAACTGGTAAATAAACTAAACTGAACTAAAAACGAAAGCTCGTCATATAAACTTCTTTGATAGTTCTATTTAGTATCATCTACTTAAAGCCAGACAAAAATGAGAGGTACAGTTACAACGCGGCGTATTTCAATATACGCGAAATGAAGCCTCCCTCTATACAACTGCATAATTTTCCCCTGCGCAAAAAAAAAATACGGAAATTCATTATAAATTTCCCCGTACTGGCTGCTGCCGTTACACTTCGTCCGCGTTAATACTACTAACGCCATCTATTTTCATCAACGAACGCGGTCTCGTTTAAATCATAGTAATCAGAGGAAGAGAGAACGAGACAGTATATGGAAAGATAGAACTGGCTGTGGTATAAAGTCGAGGACGTGCCAGCATCCAGGCTGTGAAAAAAATTCAAAGTGAATTTTCAACTCCAGCTCTTGCTGCTATAGCTTGATGTATGTACTAAGTGCATTTTCATGCAGTTTGGCTCTCCTCTAGTCGGTGTTATATTAATATGAAAAGCACACGACAAATTGAGAATATTAAATAGCTTTCGCGGAAGTAGCGAACAGTGTTTGACTGATAATGCGAAGGGGTTTGGGGAAGGCATTGAGAGGAAGTACTTGGAAAAAGGTAAAATCTCCCCGTCTGGGGTATTATTAAATAAAGATGTTATTATGCATTTTTCATGAGAGAAATATGAATCGCGAACATTTATGGATATTGTATAATGTCTATAGAGGTACGCAGCTGTAATGCTAGCTGCAAACTAAACTAGAATACAACATTTTGTTCTGCGAAGCTAGTCAAATATTATTGTTCAATTCGAGAGATTATAATAATAGATACTGGCCAAAATCCAGGAGTAACATACCCACTCAAATCATTCTCTATTTGATTGATGATGCCTGGAAGCCTTCATTAAGTGTAGCTAAAAAAATGAGGCATTATGAATGGCAATGATTGCACTCCTTCAATACCAGACTGCAGCAACACACCAACAGTAACAATTTCTCCAATCAAGCTTAGATATTTCTCAGCGGCTACTGAAACCCTCATTTGCGGCCAAATCCAAAATTAAAGGAGTATTTTGAAATAAAGCTCTCAGAGCTTCAACAAATTAATACCTCACATTCCTATGCCAGATTGGGGTCGTTTAAGACGGCTCTAATCAAAGTCTAAACCAGCAATATTCAAAAATTTCTAAAAATTCATTCTTCGAGTAGCAAAACATGGATATGAACAACTCTGTCAAAAGAAGAATTGAACCTGTAAGAAAATAATCAAATGAAATTTAATAAAAGAACTTCGTACACCTCCTGATGATACTAATCAATTTCCTTGAAGAGGTTTCAAGTTTATTTATCAGAAATCTATAAGTGAGGGCTCCTTTCCGTACCGCGCTCTTTTTAGTCAGAACTACCACCTTTTACAATAGTAGAACATTAACTAACTTGTTTGATCCTGCTAACAAATTGATGAAACCTGATGAATTACATACACAAGGCATGACTTGCCATTGAATATGTCAGAAGGCCATGTTTGGAACCGAAACTTGAAGCACAAGAGTAAGTTTCATTGATTATAACTTTTTTAGCATATCAAAATATGTACAATAACAGATCTGGATAAAAATAATTTGATACATGATGGCCAAGAAGCTGACCAGGGTGGTATTACATCTCTGTCAAAGAATTACCACACCTCATGATTGCTGCCGAATTAATAGGTTTTCCAAGCCACCAGTGATATCCAATCCTGAGCTGAATGACAAAAGAAGAAGTTGTCCTAAAGAAGTTTAAATGGCATGATAAAAAATTAGAGCGATGGGCGTCGAATTTTTTAGGCAAAAGGAAACGCAGTAGCTGAAAATTGATTAAAGTCTTAATCACTTCTGATGATAAAGTTGATGTATCTTGTATCAACACTGCCAACATTGTATCTTTGTCCTGGTTAGTTAACTTGACTGAACCTTGCCTTTGGCTATGCTTTGGTTGTCCATTGATCAATTTTACTTCAGGTCAGTAAGATACCATTTAACTGATTATTGCATTAACGAACTCTCAGTCATCAGCCCTCTTACTTCACAATGACTTTAGCAAAACAAGCTTCATCATTTGGTCTTTATAAAACTATACTCGTGATTCTTTTGTATTTAATTGCATGATAATTAAATCTACTTGGTAGCAGCTAATGCTGAATCCAGGACACGTTTCGAAACGAGATTCTCCTTCTTCTTCCATTGCTAGGTTTCACACATTACCTCGATACGAACCAACATCTTCAGCAGATACTTGATAGATTTTGCCACCCACCAAAAATTAGAGCGATGGGCGTCGAATTTTTTAGGCAAAAGGAAGCGCAGTAGCTGAAAATTGATATCATTTGGCAAAAGTTTTCAAAGGAGCTCCGATTATACAAAATTATTTCGAAGATCAGAAAGGTGACCTCTCCATGATATTCAGAAAGATCAGGTGAACCACATGGATCATATTTTCTTTAGGAAATGTAGAGCTGATGTACGTTTTGGTCAAAGGCAATAATCGTTCCACAAAATGGTCGAGCACATAAATCGGTCAAAATAGCAAGAATTTCGCGTTCGATGTTGGCCTGCAGCTGTTCTAACGTTCCTGGCTTGTTAGCATAGACCAGCGATTTGATGTAACCCCAAAGAAAAAAATCTAAAGGGGTTAAATCGCACGATCGAGGCGGCCATTCGCGAGCACCATTGCGTGAGATAATTCGCTCTCAAAACTTGGTCTTCAATAATTCGATTGTGTCGTATGCTGTATCCCAAAAATACTCTGATATCATGGTAATCAAAAAAGAAAAATGGGCCGATGACGCCGCCGGCATGAAAAGCGTACCAAACAGTTAATTTTTTCACTATCACGCTGCTCACTCATCCAAATGTGACAATTTTGCTTGTTGACAAAACCATCGAGCCAACAGTAAGCTTCATCAGCAAACATGATTTTCTTGTGAAAGTCGTCGTCAGCTTGCATTTGGACCAGAGCACAATTGGCGAATATGCGACGCTTAAAATGGTCGGTTGGCTTCAGTTCCTGACTCAACGCAATTTATACATCCTTGACTGCTCACGCACACTCTTCCGAACGGCCACGATAATATCTTCAGTTCGAGCATTAGGTCGTCGCACAGGTGCTGGGACATTATACAAGGCATAAGTTTTTTCACATTTTTGCAGCAAACGTTCAATAGTCCGACTTGTTGGACGGTTTCGTCGACCGAAAATTGGCGTAAGAGCACGCAACATAGTCGTAATAGAACGTGAATTTTGATTTAAAAAAAAGTGGAATAACTTGCAAACATTGTTGGAGCGTGTATCTCTCCATGATTAGATGGCATAGACTTGCGTTGCAAAATGTGAAAGAATTGCGAAGCCAACTTCACTCCTATTCGAGAAATGTTTAAAACAAAATGCGTCAATTATTTTCAAAATATATTTATCAAAAATTGAACGTTCAGAATGAATATTATTTAAATTTAAAAAAAAATGCAACAGCTCTCGATAAGATACAGCTTTGATGGTTATTCTCCGGAAGGATAGTAACATTCTTCTCGGAGAATTGGATTCCGATCGACCTAACATTTGCTATGAAAGCAACACCACGAGAGTTGCAGTAATAGTCAAACAAGAGGAATAAAAGGAAAAAAATGCTTGTGCAACCAAGTTTTTCTTTTGGCAACGGTTTTTTTTTCATCTAGCCAATTTCTTACACTATTTAATTTTATGACTGTACGCAGAAGAAGCTGAGTAGTATCTTAGCAATTGTCTTGGTAATGCAGTCCCTTTTGTGTAACAATATCAAGCAAACGTTTTTGTTATCAAACTGTTCAAAATAGAAAATCTTTGACTTGGTGTACTATCTTAAAAAATTGCATTTACCTAAAACCTTACAAACTAATACCAAAAAAGACTTTTCAACTTTTGGTATAGTTAATAGTAAACTCGAAACAAATTAGCTGTTGCAAAAGCACTAACATGAGTTAGCGTATTCAGAAATTGGACTGAATAATGAGACCAGCAAATAATGGTAACTTCTTTTATTAAGTTTTGAAGAGGTAACTAGGTGTGGTGGCTGTTTGGTGATTATTTTGTTTGAGTTTTTTACCTCGGAGTCCTTCATTACAGTAAACATTAATAAACTGAGCTGTTTTCAAAATCAAAACAAAAGAAATAATTTTAGATTGGGGTGACTTAGTCACCCCCCAGATGATCTTCAGTCTGCTATTTTGCTAACAATATTTCTTTTACTAGTGTTGAACAAGTACCAAACCACTTGGACAAGTTGTAGCCTATGGTGGCAGATTTAGTTGCAAGGCATATATTGGATATATACTGACTTCCAGAAAAATTGCAACACCTAGAAGTTGTCGAATGATTTTACTGAAATTTTCAGGAAACGTTTATTTTCATTAAACAAATTGATGATTAAAATTTGAATAAAATCTAGCCAGTAGTTTTTTTTTGCATGTTGTTTCCATAGCACATAGTAACTATAAATTTGAAGTATTAGACCATTTAGTAACTGTCAAGTTTGCAAATTGTTGTTGTTACGTCACAATTTCATTCTGCACTTGATAACAATGCCGAGAGTACGTCAACATCAACATTTTGTCCAATTAAGTGATATTGAACGTGGCCGTATTATTGGTATGAGAGAGGCCGGACTTTCGCTAAGAGAAATTGCTCGTCGTGTAAACCGAAATGTTTCAACGGTATTGAGGTATTGGTCCAAATGGTCCGAGGAAGGGGTTCAACATCGTCGCCGTGGATCTGGACGTCCTCGAAGGACTATAGATCGCGAAGAACGTCGCTTAAGACTTTTGGCCACAAGAGATAGATTTTCAACAACTCGATCAATTGCAAATGATTGGATGAGAGGTACAGGACTCAGAATGTCAATGTCAACTGTTTATCGCCGGATAAGATCTTATGGATTGCGTTCATATCGTCCATTTTTATGTCTTCCTCTTACACCACTTCACCGTCTACGCAGACTAGAGTGGAGCAACTTAAGGGTTAATTGGGCGCAGGAATGGCATCAAATTGTGTTTAGTGACGAGTCCCGATTTTGCTTGTGGGCCCACGATGGTCGTAGGAGAGTCAGACGGATGCGTGGAGAACGTAAAAATCCAACATTTTTTGTGGAACGCAACACAGCCCTCACTCAAGGAGTTATGATATGGGGTGCAATATGTTATGGTAGCAGATCACCCTTGGTCTTTATTGACGGCAACCTTAACGCACCTGGTTACATTGCTAATGTGCTACAACCAGTTGGCCTTCCATATCTTCAGGGGCTGCAAAATCCCATTTTCCAGCAGGATAATGCGCGCCCTCATACGGCAAGGGCTACAACACGGTTTTTAGAAGAATCTAACATTGTCGTCCTCCCATGGCCTGCTCGGTCGCCTAATTTGTAATTTACCGCACCCTCCAGATAATTTACACGATCTTCAACAACGGATTCAAGAAGCTTGGGACGATATACCACAAGCAGCTATAGATTACTTGATTAATAGCATGCCAAGGCGTCTAGATGAGTGCATTACAAATCGTGGCGGAGCAACTCATTATTGAAAAAACTTTTAAAGCTTTTATTCTTTTGTTTTTAAAACTTAATCATAACTTTGTTTCATAGAAATAGACGTTTTCTGAAAATTTCAATAAAATCGTTAAACAGCTTCTAGGTGTTGCAATTTTTCTGGAAGTCAGTATATATTAAACCATTGAAGAATTTTTTTGAGTATTTCCATCGTTTGTTGGATTATGAGAATCCGACGTTTCGGTGAAGTGTCTATCGCCGCTGTTTCTTAATTTCCTTTTTGTTTAATTGTTCTCCTTTGCCAAAATCGTTGCGATACTGTGTCCTTCTTCCCAGACATGTTGAGCAAGTCGAACCATTTTTTGATGTTCTTTGATCCTGACGTGTAGGGGTCTGCCAGTTTCCCCGATGTATTTTTTCCCACATTCACAATATATTTCCTATGTACAGTCTTTTATTCTTTGATTTTCGTTGTCAGGTTTTGTTCTTGTAAAACAGGATCTGATGGTGTTAGTTGTTGTTAAGGCTGTTCTGATTCCATAGTTCTTGCCTATTCTCCGTATTTTTTCCGATAGGCCTTTTACGGCCGGTATTACTGTAGTGCACTCGTTGGGTTGTTGTTCTTGTGCTACTTTCCTCTGTCTTGCTTTTGACAGCATCTTGTCTGTATATCCGTTTAGTTTAAGTGTATAGGTTACATTCTTCAGTTCTTCTTCTCTATCTTTTTTGTTTGAGCATATTTTGTTTGTTCTGTCATATAGGCACTTGGCCATACCTATTTTGATGTTGTAAGAATGATTACATGATGCAGGTGTTGGTTTTTTGTATACCTTAGTTGTTAGGAATCTTGTTTTCTTTTTCAGTTTGCATTTTGAATTTGATAGACGCTTCTATGTTGTTGATATGTTCGAAAAACCCTTGCAGGTAGTGCTTCTTCACTATGGGGCCATATAACAAAGGCGTCGTCTACATATCTAAGCCACATTTTTTGTCGTAGATGATATGTATTTATTGCTTTTTGATCAAATTCTTGCATGTATATATTGCTGAGTAGAGGAGATACAGACGAACCCATCGCCATAGCAAATTCTTTCCCAAAAAATTCTCCAACTATTCATGCATCGTCAAGAACTTTTCGTTATTAAACCATTGTGGTACCATTGAGGCATTGAGGTGACCATCAAGGCCAATCCATACAT
Organism: Holotrichia oblita; assembly: GCA_023690525.1. Classification (NCBI taxonomy): domain Eukaryota; kingdom Metazoa; phylum Arthropoda; class Insecta; order Coleoptera; family Scarabaeidae; genus Holotrichia; species Holotrichia oblita. Next base: position 38,007,840 of record CM043023.1, read on the forward strand.
GTTCTATTTTTTTTGGAACTAGATAACTCTTCTGATTCCGGTTTATCATAAATGGAAGACCTCTTGCATGAATACACCAGAAAGAGAACAGAGGAAGATGTTTTAAATATGATAGCAAGCAAGATTGTCTTCAGATTATCATATTTCTTGAGCAAGAAAGATTGAAACAAAGAAAAATCTTAAACACCTCAACTTTAGCCTTTAATTTTGCTTTTTCAATTCCTATCAATCAAAGGCAGCACCTACACACAGAAGGTGGTTGTTTCTGGAAAAACATTGGTATGAAATTAGTAAAGCCACTGATGCCTCTACAATCCCGACAACAATCACTTAGATACGTAAGGAACTCTATTAAACTTCTACAAAACAAAGTCGTGTGTCCTTAATAAGCGAAATGTCGTTCCATATATTTTATTTCCATTGTTTATTTAATCACGTCACTGTTCTGTATTTATTCTACTTCAAGGTATTGTTCAGAAAGTAGAAAATAAATTCTACAGAAAACAATTTAAATCGTATTAGAAATAGCAATTATACCTGCATAGGAACCTAGTATTACTGTATTTTATAAATATCTTGCATTTCCGCTATGAAGATCCATAAATAGGTACAAATATTATTCATCTCTAAACGTTTTATTTCCATATCTTCTTCGCTGACAACCAACGATGGAAACATACATTAAGTCTGTCTTTCTTCGCATACCGCTCGTAATAAATAATCATTATTACAGCCCAAACATCCATACTAAAATATAAACAGATGTTTGATGACCTAGACGACTGTGCAACGCCTACTACATAGTATAAATTTGCGCCTACACGTTATTTTCAGACTTCACCGCAGCTCCAGACAGTCTACGGGTTACCGGACACACATATATAGATACCTACTTAGTTTGTTTGGTTTTCGCAACGGTTACACCATCAAACACAACAGAGTCGTTGGCTATCGTCCCAGACAATTTTTTTCTTGTTACACATGTACATACATACGTTATAAAACGCTCTCTATAATATTTACAAAATCCTTTCATGGCTCAAAATTACTCAACTTCATTACCTACTGCATTCGAAATTAATCTCTATCGTCAAGGACTCATATAACGTGCAAAAAGGATCTCTTTTATTAAGCTGAAACGGAATAAAAAAAAAAGCTGGTGCTTGCAACCGGGGACTCTTTAATATTACTCGTTCGCTTCTGTGATGAAAAATGCAACTAACGCTCGCGCCTTTCATACAATAAAAACCTTACTTGCTTTTATATGCACGCGAAATGCAAAGAGAATTTGACATTATTATCTCTCGAAGTAGTTCATGCTGAAGTTCATGATGTATCCTGATAGTTTGATAAAGTGTATGATGTGGGTGGATGTTATAATGGTTGTTGTTGGAAATCAAACTTGATTATATTACAGCCTAATAAATACTGTCGTTATTCTACAGAAAACTGATTTTGAATCAATTTTAATTGATACAAATTCGAATTTTTGCATGCATCATCATATTGAGATTATTTTTGGGCAACCCCCAATTTTTTTTTCCTTAATTTTGAGAGATAATTTTATTCTCGAACTGATGGTATAAAAATGTTGAATGTTAGAAAACGTACATTTTATTATTAACAAAAAAGAAAAAGAAAATGCGTTATCAAACAAATACAATTGTTGTACAGTGAAGTTCGAAAGTATCCGGCCATGACTAGATCGAGAAATACCTTGCACTCAATACTTTATTCCAAAAAGCAGCATGGCCAGCTTACCACCTGCTGAGTGTAACCGTAGTTTGTCGCTCTTACAATAACATTGCAATATACAAATGCATATACAGGGTGAGACATTAGTGTGTCAAAACTCAATATATCTATTAATATTAACGATATCACAAAACATTATGTAGGTACAAAAATCATACACAGTCTTACAATACATATTTTAAAATTATTTTTATATATACAGGGTGTTTCATATCGCTAGGGTTCTGTATGCTCTTAAATAGGACACACCATATATTATTTAATAATAATAATAATTAATAATCGAGAGGAAGTACTTCGACCGTACTACGTTAGGAAGAATCAAATTTCGTAAAAAACGGGACTTCGGTCTGTATTGTAAATCAAAGGGAAACTCTTTTGTTCCAAATCTAAATCCTAATAATAATAATAATAGTCTTTATTGCCATAATACTGATACTATTAATAATGCTTTAAATACAACATGTTAGCAATCACAGGGCGAGTTTCAGACGTAAGTCTGTTTACACTAACCCTGAAAGGAAGAGAAAATAAATAACAGGAAAAACAAAATAATATACATACTACAGTGCATAATGTTATTATTAAACAACAATCTGCGTAATGATCATAACAGAAAAGCAAAAAGGAGCATACACATATACATATGCCATACATCTACAAGCGTATACTAAAAGAGAAAGTGAATCAATTGCAGGATGGTAAACAGTAGAGCAGTATGTAAATTGAGACAATACCATTACCTCACATAACCTGGTTTTGATGTTACACGGTAGGGATGTTCTGTGAGGATACAGTTTTCTTAAGTTTAAGTATGCATTTTTAATGTACTTATGTACCTGATCACGAAATCTGAAAGAATTGTCCATGTGTAACCCCAAATTTTTAGACTTGTCCACCGTTGAGACTGCAACACCACCAATAGTGACGTGAAAAGCATGTTGCAATTCGCTACACGTTTTTGATTTCCCAAAAAGCAACAGCTGTGTCTTCAGTGGATTGAGCTTAAGATTGTACTGGATAGAAGTAGTATGAAGATTGTTAAGATCGGCGTCCATTTTCTCCTTAGCAGATTGCCAATCATGTGGTGAGAACGATAAATATAATTGCACATCGTCTGCGTACATGTACACCTTACAAAATTTTGCACATTTAATAAATTGCACAAATAATAAAAAAAAAGTGGCCCTAAAATGGATCCTTGGGGAACTCCAACAGCTAACTTCAGTGGATGTGACACCTCTGAGTCCAGAGAAACAGATTGAAAACGATTAGTTAAATAATTTCTTATCAGATCCGTAGATTTTATATCTACTCCCAAGTAGTGAAGAAGAGAGCACAAAGTGGCATGGCAAACAGTATCAAAGGCTTTTGAAAAATCCAAAAGCACTAAAGCAGCAATTAATCCTTTATCAGTAGCAGCCATAATATCATCCGTAATTGACAACAGAGCAGTTTCACAGCTGTAACCTTTTCTGAATCCTGACTGAGTGAGAGGAAGTATATTGTTAGCTTCAACGAAATTGGATAATTGAATGTACAGAACTTTCTCAAATATCTTCGATAGTGTAGGGAGCACACTAATTGGACGGAGATCACCGAGACTCAACGGATTTTGAATTTTAGGACTGTTTCTTAATTTCCTTTTTGTTTAATTGTCCTCCTTTGCCAAAATCGTTGCGATACTGTGTCCTTCTTCCCAGACATGTTGAGCAAGTCGAACCATTTTTTGATGTTCTTTGATCCTGACGTGTAGGGGTCTGCCAGTTTCCCCGATGTATTTTTTCCCACATTCACAATATATTTCCTATGTACAGTCTTTTATTCTTTGATTTTCGTTGTCAGGTTTTGTTCTTGTAAAACAGGATCTGATGGTGTTAGTTGTTGTTAAGGCTGTTCTGATTCCATAGTTCTTGCCTATTCTCCGTATTTTTTCCGATAGGCCTTTTACGGCCGGTATTACTGTAGTGCACTCGTTGGGTTGTTGTTCTTGTGCTACTTTCCTCTGTCTTGCTTTTGACAGCGTCTTGTCTGTATATCCGTTTAGTTTAAGTGTATAGGTTACATTCTTCAGTTCTTCTTCTCTATCTTTTTTGTTTGAGCATATTTTGTTTGTTCTGTCATATAGGCACTTGGCCACATCTATTTTGATGTTGTAAGAGTGATGACATGATGCAGGTGTTGGTTTTTTGTATACCTTAGTTGTTAGGAATCTTGTTTTCTTTTTCAGTTTGCATTTTGAATTTTATAGATGCTTCTATGTTGTTGATATGTTCGAAAAACCCTTGCAGGTAGTGCTTCTTCACTATGGGGCCATATAACAAAGGCGTCGTCTACATATCTAAGCCACATTTTTGGTCGTAGGTGATATGTATTTATAGCTTTTTGCTCAAATTCTTGCATGTATATATTGCTGAGTAGAGGAGATACAGACGAACCCATTGCCATACCAAATTCTTGCCCAAAAAATTCTCCAACTATTCATGCATCGTCAACAACTTTTCGTTATTAAACCATTGTGGTGGCATTGAGGCATTGAGGTGACCATCAAGGCCAATCCATACATGTTCTAATTTTTTTGGAACTAGATAACTCTTCTGATTCCGGTTTATCATAAATGGAAGACCTGTTGCATGAATACACCAGAAATAGAACAGAGGAAGATGTTTTAAATATGATAGCAGGCAAGATTTTCTTCAGATTATCAATTTCTTGAGCAAGAAAGATTGAAACAAGGAAAAATCTTAAAGACCCTCAACTTTAACCTTTAATTTTGCTTTTCCAATTCCTATTAATCAAAGGCAGCACCTACACACAGAAGGTGGTTGTTTCTGGAAAAAAATGGGTATGAAATTAGTAAAGCCACTGATGCCTCTACAATCATGACAACAATCACTTAGATACGTAAGGAACTCTATTAAACTTCTAAAAAACAAAGTCGTGGTATTGTGTGTCCTTAATAAGCGAAATGTCGTTCCATATATTTTATTTCCATTCTTTATTTAATCACGTCACTGTGCTGTATTTATTCTTCTTCAAGTGATTGTTCAGAAAGTAGAAAATAAATTCTATAGAAAACAATTTTAATCGTATTAGAAATAGCAATTATACCTGCATAGGAACCTAGTATTACTGTATTTTATAAATATCTTGCATTTCCGCTATGAAAATCCATAAATAGGTACAAATATTATTCATCTCTAAACGTTTTATTTCCATATCTTCTTCGCTGACAACCAACGATGGAAACATACATTAAGTCTGTCTTTCTTCGCATACCGCTCGTAATAAATAATCATTATTACAGCCCAAACATCCATACTAAAATATAAACAGATGTTTGATGACCTAGACGACTGTGCAACGCCTACTACATAGTATAAATTTGCGCCTACACGTTATTTTCAGACTTCACCGCAGCTCCAGACAGTCTACGGGTTACCGGACACACATACATACCTACTTAGTTTGTTTGGTTTTCGCAACGGTTACACCATCAAACACAACAGAGTCGTTGGCTATCGTCCCAGACAATTTTTTTCTTGTTACACATGTACATACATACGTTATAAAACGCTCCCTATAATATTTACAAAATCCTTTCATGGCGCAAAATTACTCAACTTCATTACCTACTGCATTCGAAATTAATCTCTATCGTCAAGGACTCATATAACGTGCAAAAAGGATCTCTTTTATTAAGCTGAAACGGGATAAAAAAAAAGCTGGTGCTTGCAACCGGGGACTCTTTAATATTACTCGTTCGCTTCTGTGATGAAAAATGCAACTAACGCTCGCGCCTTTCATACAATAAAAACCTTACTTGCTTTTATATGCACGCGAAATGCAAAGAGAATTTGACATTATTATCTCTCGAAGTAGTTCATGCTGAAGTTCATGATGTATCCTGATAGTTTGATAAAGTGTATGATGTGGGTGGATGTTATAATGGTTGTTGTTGGAAATCAAACTTGATTATATTACAGCCTAATAAATACTGTCGTTATTCTACAGAAAACTGATTTTGAATCAATTTTAATTGATACAAATTCGAATTTTTGCATGCATCATCATATTGAGATTATTTTTGGGCAACCCCCAATTTTTTTTCCTTAATTTTGAGAGATAATTTTATTCTCGAACTGATGGTATAAAAATGTTGAATGTTAGAAATCGTACATTTTATTATTAACAAAAAAGAAAAAGAAAATGCGTTATCAAACAAATACAATTGTTGTACAGTGACCTTCGAAAGTATCCGGACATGACTAGATCGAGAAATACCTTGCACTCAATACTTTATTCCAAAAAGCAGCATGGCCAGCTTACCACCTGCTGAGTGTAACCGTAGTTTGTCGCTCTTACAATAACATTGCAATATACAAATGCATATACAGGGTGAGACATTAGTGTGTCAAAACTCAATATATCTATTAATATTAACGATATCACAAAACATTATGTAGGTACAAAAATCATACACAGTCTTACAATACATATTTTAAAATTATTTTTATATATACAGGGTGTTTCATATCGCTAGGGTTCTGTATGCTCTTAAATAGGACACACCATATATTATTTAATAATAATAATAATAATAATTAATAATCGAGAGGAAGTACCTTCGACCGTACTACGTTAGGAAGAATCAAATTTCGTAAATGTTATTATTAAACAACAATCTGCGTAATGATCATAACAGAAAAGGGACTACACATATACATATGGCGTATACTAAAAGAGAAGAATCAATTGCTGGTAAACAGTAGAGCAGTATGTAAATTGAGACAATATTTCACATAACCTGGTTTTGATGTTACAAGGGATGTTCTGGAGGATACTTTTCTTAAGTTTAAGTCTTTTTAATGTATTGTAAATCAAAGAGAAATAATAATCCAATAGTGACGTGAAAAGCATGTTGCAATTCGCTACACGTTTTTAATTTCCCAAAAAGCAACAGCTGTGTCTTCAGTGGATTGAGCTTAAGATTGTACTGGATAGAAGTAGTATGAAGATTGTTAAGATCGGCGTCCATTTTCTCCTTAGCAGATTGCCAATCATGTGGTGAGAACGATAAATATAATTGCACATCGTCTGCGTACATGTACACCTTACAAAATTTTGCACATTTAATAAATTGCACAAATAATAAAAAAAAGAAGTGGCCCTAAAATGGATCCTTGGGGAACTCCAACAGCTAACTTCAGTGGATGTGACACCTCTGAGTCCAGAGAAACAGATTGAAAACGATTAGTTAAATAATTTCTTATCAGATCCGTAGATTTTATATCTACTCCCAAGTAGTGAAGAAGAGAGCACAAAGTGGCATGGCAAACAGTATCAAAGGCTTTTGAAAAATCCAAAAGCACTAAAGCAGCAATTAATCCTTTATCAGTAGCAGCCATAATATCATCCGTAATTGACAACAGAGCAGTTTCACAGCTGTAACCTTTTCTGAATCCTGACTGAGTGAGAGGAAGTATATTGTTAGCTTCAACGAAATTGGATAATTGAATGTACAGAACTTTCTCAAATATCTTCGATAGTGTAGGGAGCACACTAATTGGACGGAGATCACCGAGACTCAACGGATTTTGAATTTTAGGAAGGGATTTAACTAAAGCAAATTTCCAAGAATCAGGCACAACAGATTGCTCAATGCAACAGTTAATAATGTGTGTTATAAACGAAATTAGGTGAGGGCAGCACGTTTTAATCATTGTTATATTAATGCCATAAGCACCGGTTGAAGTTGATTGAATACTATTGATAATGCTAGAGACTGATATTGTATCTACAAACGAGAAAGAAAACGATAAGTGAGAACTGGAAACTGAGTTGTCGAAACACAAGCTTGATACAGAGGGTGTAGGCAGGCTATTCATAAAGAAATTATTAATTACGTCACCATCAGAAAGATTTTGTGGTAAAGGCTGTGAGAAGCGGGTATTGAAGTCTAAATATGAGATATGTTTCCATAATACTTTTGAAGATCTGCTATTAGAAATATAGTTAAAATATGCTCTTTTTTCACGATTAAAAGACGATGTAGTTAAGTTTCGAAGAGTCTTGTAGTAATCCCAGTGAGAAGGATATCCTGTATGCCGGAATCTGTTTTTAGCCTTATCGCTTAGTTTCATTAGAAGTTTAAGATTATCAGTAAGCCAAGGCAGACATTTTTTTGTAAATCTTCTTGTAAGGGAGAGTGAATAAAAAACAGCTCCAACAAACTGTTGTTTAAAAAGTTAAGCTTGCCATTTATATCATCTAAAGAAAACAAAAGATGTAATGGAAGTGCATACAAGTCAGCATTGAATTTAGTAATATCAATCCGTTTAAAGTCTTTTTCAATTTCAAATTTAGATTAAGCATATCTTCCTCAATCCTTCGATATCAGGTCTCATTGAGTTATACCGAGTATTTCAGAAGTTATGATCAATTTCGTCTGAAAATAATTGCGTGTTCAACGTCCTGTGTATTCCACACGAAACACCTTGAAATTCTTTTTGTACTGGAATAACTTTTTTATATTGTTACAGTTTTATAGCAAAGTTATACGAAAACTGTGTACAGGGCGAATCAAAACACAAATCCATTAATTTCTCATCTTACTTAAATAGGACGCCCCGTATTTTATATTAGGAAAGGGAAGGACACTGTATGCACTTTCATTTTTATTAACCACTCCCTATATTTAAAATTGTTAATTTCTGAGATATTTAAGTATTGTACCTACAGGTAGACATACAGGCCGAGCAACCAAAAGTGACCACCACATGACCACAAATTTTAAGGTGACAACATTGCTAAATTGGTAGTACAAGATATATGACATTACATTTGTCAAATGTATTTTTACAATTATAACCTGCAAACAAGACTGTGTAATATTTAAAACTAAAATAATTTTGAAAACGTTTTTATTGTAATATTATTATATTATTATTGTAAGTAATATTATTAGGTCTATTCTAGGTAGCACGAAAACTGAAATGCAAAGGAATATGTTGGTGCAAATCAATACAGATCAGATGTCAATTAGCCGATACATAACCTAATTATCTTTTAAATAATATTTAATTTTAAATTATTATGCTTTTTTTCTGTAACATTTCGAATTCATGGAAAAATCGTGCAATGGTGTGACCAACTAGAAATAGTCAAACTATTGCAGGAGAGTATGTTTCTTTAGAAATTTATTGAGGACCATTTTGAAATTCTGTAATATCCTATTTATTCTAAAGTGTTTCATAAGCTCCATTTCCGAATAATTTAGTAATACATTATCATCTATATTCTCGTGGTTCGTGGTCACGTGATGGTCACTTCCGGTTGCTCGCCCTGTATTAGCAGGGTTGGGCAAATTTTCCGGGGCGGCTTAATTACAAGAGAACGAAAAGTGATAGCGAATCCTGATTTTCGATAATTGTAATACTAAAATTATAGTAAAATTATACTATTTTTATGCTTTCAATAAATGAGTGACGTCATCAAGTATCAAAATGTAGCGACATTGGTCGTTTTTGATATCATTTATAATAGTGGTCGTTATTCATACTGGTCATTATCCATGCTGGTCATTATTCATACTGGTCATTATACATACTGGTTCGGATGATTGGAGGACAGCAATTTTTTACTGATGCTCTTCATTATATAATGCAATGTTCTTGTAAGAGCGACAAACTATGGTTACACTCATCAGGTAGGAAGCTAGTCCTGCGGCCCTTTGAAATAAAGTATTGAGCGCAAGGTATTTCTCTACCTAGTCGTGTCCGGATACCTTTGAAGGTCACTGTACATTTTAAAGGATTTTCGGACTAATTCTGCACATTTCATCTCTAATATGATTTTGCAGTTCAACTAAATTTTGTGGTTTATTAACGTAGACCTTAAACTTTAAATAATTCCAAAAAAATACATCAACAGTGTGTAAGATCTGAGGACCTCGCTGGCTATTCTATATCCAATCCACCTTATAAGAAAATAATTGTCTCTGACAAGGCGCGTATGGTATGGAGTTGTGCAGTCTTTCCTGAAACCATATGGTATTACCTTTAACATCAGAATTATTATTGTTTGGAAAATTGCTGCAAGCGCTGCAACTTACTCATTTTACAAAAACTGTAAATATCTTTTCCTTACTAGGGTTGCTTTTATTTTATTATCGACCATTCCATTCGACACATTTAATTTCTGCGGCTATCGAGTGTGTAATATCTGTAATTTGGACGTGCCATTGCAATACAACGTGTGCCGGAGCAAACGTCGATTTGCTTGGCACAAATTTACCATAATCTTTATGGGTTATCTTCCTCGTGTTAATTTTCTACTCGTCATAAACTTTTAGGCCGTCAGGTTTTGAAATATCTCACCAGCTTCTGAAAATTTGGTGCTGATTTCTGATCTTATCCTTGCATCCGATGCGAACCAAAATTTCAATCCTTTAGGTGATTACAGCCTTTAGATGTTTCGTTTTTTGAACCATTGTCGACATTTTACAATTAGGTTATTACAGCCTGGTTGAGAAATAATCCTAGGCGCACCGTTATAGCATAGCAGATGGGAAAGCTGTTTCGCGAAGCATACGAACGAAATGCAATCGTGGAAAATGCTGTCAGTGGACTCAAACAAACAGAAATTCACCCTTTCAAACGTTTTACCGGAATGGATATTTGTTGCTGCTGCCACCACCGACGTCCCTATCTCAAATGAAGCTGAACACATTTTGCTACAACGCTAACCTCCAAGAACACCGCAAAATGACACTCCAGAAGTCGAAGAAGCGGCAAATGGAGATGACTTAACCATTAGCCGAATTTCTGTTGAAGACATTGTTCCGATCCCCAAAGTATCGACATCTCTTAAACGGAGAACAACTGGCAAGCGCCAAGGAACTGTGCTGAATTCAACACCAAATCGTGATAACCTGAAAGCTAAAGCTGAAGAAAAAGGTCTGAAGTTGGAACGGAGTGGGAAACGGAAAACTGTTACGAAGAATTTGTGGGCAGGTGGAAATGAACAGGGAGAAGTTGAGGAAATTGTCGAAGATGAAGAGGACCCTGCATGCTTTTATAGCACTGGGTTATATTCTCAAACGAAACCAAGCGAGATGTGGCTCTGGTGTCAAGCAGATTACACAGACGTTTCGTCCAGAAAAAAAAACAATACGTTTGTGAACTCTGTCGACATATTTACGGTCCTTTTTATGAACAGAATTTTGAGTTTGTTTGGTGGTAGTGATTTTAGCGCCAAGTTGTCTTATTGACTATTGGTCAATGTCAATAAGACAATTTGGCGATAAAAACAGGTTGAAGGTCAGATTGATGACGTAACAACCAAATACACTCGATGCAGGGGTACTGATCATCACCTTTCTTTTTTGTTATTTGTAAGTAGCAGAGGAAATTATTAAAAGTTTTGGTTTAACTTCTTATATAGTTCATTTCAAGTTTTAATTTATAGTACATTTCATTTTATTTTGTAATACATTTTGGAATTAACTTTTTATAATACTCAGAAGGTAGTCACAAAACATATTACAGTCCAATTAAGAACGTGGACCATACACTAAACATTAGGAACTTGATTCGCTGCCATGCTACATCCGATTATTATTACAACGATCTACTACATTAATATTAAGTACGAATATTCACTATTATATTACCAAGGCGTTAGAGATTATTGTTATTGCATTTATCCTACTGAATCCCCCAATATCTGAATGTTCCCGCATATAGTCCTCCACAAATGTGCGCGTTTATATGAATGTTATACTAGACGGACTTATCGTACGAAAGAGAAAGCGAATACGGCAGTGTAATACCGATAGAACATAACCTAAAAGCATGGTGCTCATCTGTATATATGTATATATATATATTATAACGGTAAGGACCTTATTCAACCTATCCTCTTAACGAATGAATGAATTTAACGTCACACGAATGTTTGAGAGAGCTAGTACCTCTATTGTAATATGCTTCGTTGGATCTAGCTTTGTCTTTCTCTTCGTTCGATGGTATATAGTGGTCTGCGTTTACGCTCGTAAAGGTTCTGATGCCGTAAAGGTCATCTGATGTGACGTAACGCTTCAATGGTCCATTGTTTGCCGTTTTCGAAAGGAAAATCGTATCTAATTTTCTCTCGTATAATAAATGCTGGTTTAATTTTATAAGATATGGCTACCAAGTATAAGTTATTTTAAACAATTTTAAAAAGTGTATAGGAACATCAAGCAACACATCCGAAGCACCTGTTCATACACCAACAACTAAATTATAACTTATCGTGGACATAACAGCACTAAGAGAACAACATACGTACAGTCTGTCCCAAAATTAATGTCACCCCCTGTGCCGAAAAACACGTTAGAACTGCTAATGCAAATTAGATGCATGAAGTTTAATCGATATTTGGTTTGCACCGCATTTACAAGATTAGTATTCACTAACGAAAAATCGTATTGGATTATGGGAAATATCATTTTTATGTGTTTGTTTAACCTTGGGAGCGACATTAATTTTGGAACAGGCTGTACATACAGTACGTAGATTGGACCTTCTACACAACATGTTTCTGTATTCTTCTTTTATTTTGACAATCGAATATCGACGTTCCGCTTTCGGTACGTCGTCTCGTAAGGTCAATGAACCATGCCGTCGGTTGATTGCAAGAAGTGCACTTACAACTACAACTATACTTCCGGAACTGTGTACAACTTGCAGTTCAAGTTTCAGTGTGTAACAGCGGGCAGTTCGCTATATAATGTCGAATGTTATATCGACCCAGATATAGAACGAATTTATACTGTGGATTGAGTCTCCTATTACGTATATCGAGTGTCTGTTTCAGCGTTTTCATTTGAGAGGCAATATCAAAACATGACCTGAGGTAGGTTCTGTATTGTTTATTGAAAAATTCTAATACCATTGGCTTACAAGGCAGAACTCTTGGTGATATCTCCATTTATTATTTGTAGGAACTATATATATGGTGGGTTTATATTTATGAGGGTTATGGACGAAACAACACTTATTAATATTGAATTTTATATTTATATTTACTATCTTAGTCAATAAAAATGAGATGGGAACGTATACATGTTTTTTTATTGACCAGCGTCCTCTAATGAGCCATTGCTGTTTCCTTTTACAGATTTCTGCGTACTTATTGTTTTTAATGCCTCACTATGCTTTAAAAGGTTTTTGTTTTCAACATTAAATTTTTCGAGCATCGAAACATAACGCCGAACGGTGACGGTTGTTGTACGCCCATCCTCCGCAAAAAAGTACGGTCCAATTACCCCAAATTTGGAAATGGCACACCATACAGTGACTTTCGGGAAATGGAGACGTCTCTCGTGAACTTGTCGTGGCTTATTGTCCGACCAATAACGGAAATTTTGTTTGTTTACGGCTCCAGACAGATGGAAGTGGGCTTCATCACTACTGAAGAACGTTGACCTTAGTGGGATACGGTTTAACATTTCTTGGGCGCGATCAACACGGTTTTGAAAATCTGAAGGCTTCAACTCCTGAACCAGCATAATCTTATAGGGATGGAAGAATAAATCTTTATGCAAAATCCTCCTTACAGAGCGGTCGGACATGTTTAATGGAGTGGCATGTTTCTGGGCAGAGCGTGATGGTGATTCTTCAATGTTTTGGGTCTTCCCATACCCCTAGGCCTTTTTGTTGAAACAGTTTCTTCCAACGCACGAACCCAACTCGCGATAACATTGGGGTGCGAAACGGGATCACGACGTGGAATGTTAAAGTGACGTCGGAAGGTCCGCTGAGTGACAATGAAAGAACGACCGCTTTCAAAAAACGTGCGAACGACGAAGCCGCGATGCTCTCCGCTCCAAATCATTGTTACAACTGAAAACGGGGTGAATAACCGGAGACAATGAATGCCCTCCCAGATTCCCATCCCCACCATAGCGGATGTAGTCGCCCATCGCAACTGCACTGTTTGTTTTGCCGCACCCTGTATTTTTAACTGTGTTATCTACTGTTTCTATTACAGGGTAGACAGAAAAATCCAGACAAACTTCAATTTGAATTTCTCGCCGCTCTATACCACTTCGAGAAGTTGCGAATGGTGTCCAAATAGCTGGGCGCATGTACTAAACATTCATAACCTCGAAACAGTCGTAATGTTGAAACCAAGTGCGGACTACAATCGAAGAGGCACAACTATCGAAAGTGTTCGCGCTG